>JANSTS010008714.1:172038-187561 GCA_026546915.1 Sylvicola fuscatus | reverse complement strand
GCGCGCAGGTGCTTGTGCTGTCAATATGCACCGTTATTATAGGGTCCGTCACGAGTCATTTAACTGTCAAATGTCAATGTTTATCAATATTTCCTTTAATTAAATTTGAATAAATAGAATGTTTTAGCAACATTATTAACAAACAACAACCAAACTATGTGTAAAATTTTAATTAATAAATTCCAATTTGACTGAATGAAATTTAAAAAAAATATATATATCTATCATTTAAACGTCAAAAAGAAAGAATTTGCATATATGTAATTGGGACGCTTACTTTTGCATTATTCTTAGACCGGCTGTCAAGACGCTTCGTGAATAATAATTTATTGTAAAATTGCAAAGTTAATTAGCTAAACAGAGTTACTGTAATTAACACAAAAGCCCACCAATTTGCAGAGAAATAAAAGGTAAATCAAATTTATAAATTATCTCAGCTAATTGCCATCCGGAGAGAGAAAATAGTTTTAGTCAAACGCGTCCCCGTTTTCCAGCAATCAAGATGTCTGCCAGCCAAGAAAATAGTTGCAATTCTGACGAAGTCTGCATTGACTTGTCAAAGCCAAGTGAAGCGCCGCAATACGAGTTGTCGGATTTCGAAGCGACCAAAGTGTTGAATAACAATAGCAACCGCAAGACGGTGTGCATATTGGGGCGCTTCAAAAACATGGCCGACGACGCTCTGCTGTTGCTTGAAAAGAAAGCGTTCGCCAACAGCCAGCTACAGTCAAAGGCAGACGCCAATAGTTGCGGGGACGCGGACTTGGGCTATTTCAGTCCGCAGACGAAGTTGCGCAAAGAATTTCAGAATGACATTTATGGGAATTATGAATGCTTTCCCATGCCTGAAATAAATAGTAATAAACATTTTTTTAACAATCAAAATATATTTAATAATAATTAATTTGTTTGCAGCTGTCAAAACAACGATTATTCATCCAGCTACTGAGAAGCATATCCAAAAGTATTCGGTGCAAGACATTCACATTGTCCAGGAGTCGAAACATCTGTATGAACATCTGACATTGCCGCATTTGAAGCGTGAACAATTTAGCTTGGACGTTAGTATTTGTCTTAATTTAATAAGATTCTGTCATTATAATAATTTGTCGTATATTTTAGTGGGTTTACAACATTTTGGAGCACAAAAAAGAAACGGATCGCATTGTTTTTGAGGATGACAATCCAGAGGAAGGCTTTGTTCTGCTGCCGGATTTAAAGTGGGATGGGAAAACAATTGAGACGCTTTACTTAATCGCCATTTGCCACAAGCGAGACATCAAATCCATACGAGATCTTGACGCTACCCATCTGCCGTTGCTGCGAAACATTCTGTCAAAGGGAGTCACTGCTATCTCCACTAAATACGGAGTTCCACGGTCGCAATTGCGCATTTACTGCCATTACCAACCATCGTTCTATCACTTGCATGTTCACTTCACCTACTTGAAGCACGACGCCCCTGGAATATTCTGCGAGAAAAGTCATCTCTTGGACACAATCATCAACAACATCGAACTTTGTCCAGACTATTACCAGAAGTCGACGCTGTCATTTGTGTTGCGCGAGACAGACTCACTGTTTGACAAGTTTTTGGAGGAGGGATCTGTCAAGAAGCGAGCTCGACTGTCTTAAATTCAGGTTCTCATTCATCTTTAGAGTTAAGGAATAGTTTGTAAGCAATGAATTCGATTAAGCACGTTGCAGTTGAATGTCGTTCACGCATTCGAAGTGCACATTTTTTCGTGGAATTGTCCATGCCATTTAAAGGTTCTGTTGTATTGGATGTTGGTACTATAACCCTGAAAACGAATGAAAAGACTACAGCCGGTGTGATCAATGTCAAGAATCTATTCGAAATACAAGTGGACTCGTTGAGTCTTTACGAATCGGACGGCTCGTTTCTTTCGTTTCGTGTGAGCACCGGCTCTAACGACAACCATTTTTACGCCGAAGCCTTTCAACCGGTTAAGCACATCTCTTCCAGCAAATACACGATCGACATCAACATTCGTTCCACGGATACCGTTCAGTTCTTCTGTCAGAAATGTAAAAATACATTGACGATTCGCGACAAATTCGAGAAGCTTCGTGAGTTGCCATCCGAACATTTGTCAATGGATGAGTGGCTTTGTGCCTGTGGTCATCGCAAAACTGAATCAGATAAGCCAGTCAGTCGTCCGGACGGCGCTGTCACAAATGCGTCCAAATTGGCACCAAAGAGAAACATGCTGCTCTATGGCAGTTTGTTTGTGGTCCTCAGCCCGGAGGTGGTCTATCCAGCGGCAATGCATTGCTTGAACGGCCTTATGATCTGTCAGAAGTGTCAAACCTGTTTGGGCGAAGCCCAAAATGGCGCTGTTAAGTTGTGGAACGACACTGTCAACATCGAACGAAATAATGTGTCTAAGCAAATTTTCAGTTTGCCTATGGACGCCCCAGTGTTCCTGCTTCACCGGGCTATTCGGGAGTTCAGTATTTCACAATTGCCCATGCATCAGGTGTTTTTCTTTGCCAAATTCCCGAAAAACGAATTCAAGTATTTGATGGTCAAGGTGAGCGAGAAACTGTTGGTGCTGGCGACTTCTGATCCGACCAATCTCTCAAACTTGGTCAAGCGCAACACGAGCAAACTTCAGTTCCGGTCGCAGCACCAGGATGACGCCACTCATTTGACAGAAGCTGATGATCCGTTGATTTTCCGCATGGAAATGTCGCAGGCTGTTTTTTGTGACACCCTTAAAATGCTAAACGACAATTCCCGTTTCATTCCGCAGGTTTATCGTCGCAAGGACGACTTTTTGTACTCGTACGTTTTCTTGAATTACTAAAACGTCTTCATTTTTTTTCTTGATTATATTTTTTCTAAGTGAAAACCCAATTTTCCTCATAATTTTTTATGTATTTGATATATTTTTAAAAAAGTGTTAAAGCTTTTTTTTTTTTGAATCCACCAAGATGGTTAGTATTACTGTTAGGATGTAAGTAAAAAGTTTTAAAACTACTCTTAAACTCGAATATCCGAGTTAAGAAAATAATAAAATGTATATTTTGTTAAAATAAAATATAAAACAATAAAAACGATTGCCACAAGACAGTGTCTGCATCATTAATCTAAGAAGAAGCCTGAGGACCCCAAGATCTGATCATAACAAGAGCTTTATTGATATTGGCACCCCATTCGTCCCGTTCCTCCTTAGTGTCGGCCGACAACAAATGCCTAACCACCGTATGCTGGCCCTGCTGGACAATAACCAGAGACTCCTGATCGTCAGGTCGTCGCGGCCGCTTACACTCCAACAAAAGTGTATTTAGTCTGGCGCAAACATCACGCGGCGCCAATTTCACCTTTGCCGTGTGACACGTGTTCAAATCAATACTGCCAATCGGCGGACGCTTCTTCTCATCATCTGGATACTTCCAATAGCTGAGCTGGTTGCCGTGGATGCGACACCAACGACGATGCCACGCCCCAAATCCAGAAACATCCTCAAACATTGTCAAAAATCCGCGATAATCCACCGACATTGATAGCTCGCATGTGGCGCGCATCAGTATCACGCCCAACAATGGACTGGCGCCACCACAATCAGCCGCCGGCGTCAGTGTAAACTGATTCTTGCGAATGTCGCGCAAATTGAATGTCAGGGAGGCGTATCGCATGAGTGCTGGCGAACGCACCGCATTTGGACCGGCGGGTGATTGCACTGGCGGCATTATAAGATTTGATGTAGTGCCAGCTTTCTTGTTGCTTTTTTTCGGCGTCTTCTTCGGCGACTTGAAATTTATGTGGTACTTAACGTTATGCGGCAACAGCTCACGCTGTGCCTTCATGCCATAAATCTCGATGGTCACATTGAAATCGGCGTAGACATTCGCCATTTGAAGAATGTCCGGAAACTGAACTGCCTTCAGGCCTGGCAGCGTCGGCATGGTTTTTGTGTGCAGAACGTGCTCGTTGTATTTCAACAGACACACCAAATTGTGGCCGGCTATTGAGTCGTTTGACAGTTTGGCTATGTAGTCGTGATTCAATGGGATTGTTATGTCTTTCACGACAAGACGTCCTCGTTCTTTTGGTGCCCCCGCCGGCCGGATTTTACGATCATTTCTGAGACGTTGGATTTCATCAAGCGCTGACTGACGGCGATGGGCTGGAAAAATATTTTGTTACACTTAAATTTATTTCTTAATTAGCATAAGATTAACGTACTGGCAACGAGCAGCAAACGTTCTCCTTCCACCGCTTCAGTGGATCCCGAAAACTCAATAGTTGCCGCACACAAATTTAAAGCCTGGCTCGCTTGGGAAATAATCTGCTGCTGCTTACAAACCTCATCCAAAAGACTTTTTACCTTTTCCTGGACGCGAATTTGCTCGTCATTCTTACTCTCAGTTGTTTCAGCTTCCACCGACTCATTCACATCGTTGGCCGGATTGTAAGTAACTGGACGAGACGCCCGCACAGCTGGGGAATTACTAGCGCTCTGTTGGCGCCTGTAAAAGCTGACCGTATGCACCAATGTGACCAAACTGTCATCACCTCCCTCTGGATTTACTTTAAGCTCTGATTTTACTGGCGTCCGGTATTCCACCTCATCTTCCTCGATGGACTTGCACTTATTACGTCCTGACACCTTGTTTTGATAATGGAAACTGTCAGAGCAAAGTGTTCCGCTTCTCTAAAATATTTTAAATCAAACTGTTTTAATAAAATAATCTTCTGGCGGGAAGCAATGAAGCTCTACCGGATTCGGTTTTTGCTCGTTGTCGCTGTCACTTTCGTCAGAGTCAAATGCTTCGTCAAGATAATCATCGACAATTCCGGAATTGTCGCCAGAACTATCCATAAATGATTGATTGCCACAATCCGTTTCCATAGGTGATTTGCCACCTTGCTCGTTTCGTCGCACCATCTTCAAGATCTCACGTCCCAAACTCATGTCACAGAAGCCAACCGTTGAATCATTGCCGTCGCCACACGAGTCGTCCATCATCTCGCTAAGAATTGTTTTCGGGATTAATTTTGTTAAGTGGACTCAAGTGAAGTGAAATGAATAAACGTCTTACAAACCGGGGTAGTAGATGAAAAAAGGATAAGCAATGTGTTAAGTAAAAGATGTTTTTTGGTTTTATTTCGTTTGATGAGCTTTTATTTGTTAAAGTGATTTGGTTAATACATTAAATGAAGCTTTCTTAATTGTGTTCATTACTTTTCTTTTACACATAAAAAGCATACGTGTGATGGTTGCATGTTATGTTATGGTCCACTGTGACAATTTACGTTAATGTTAAGAAAATGCATTAATAATGGGTGAAGCTGGTTTTTATCTTGTAAAATGTCTTCAAGACGTTAGAAAATCGTTAAGAAAGTTGATTTCAGAAGACATTTTCAGTAGATTAGCTTAAAGCCAGCAAGCAAGATTATTTTTTAAATTGATAATTAATGAGGATGTGACCAGGAAGCTAATGGATTACACTGAAAACTCTCCCCAAACCAAGACCTGTCCAAAAGACATTAATCATTACAAATAGGACGGAGCATAAATAATGTAAAAAGTAATATAAGAAAATGGATAGAAACGGAACTAAACGTTTAGTGGATTAAATTCTTAAACATGTACAACATAAAATCAATATGACAAAGTAGGACAGATAAGAAACCTTGGCAAGCAACACACATAACCGCCTAAATAGGACATGACAAACTTTGTAACGAACGGAAGCAACTTCGATTCCAGGTCACATCTTTTGTGTGCCACACAGGAGACCACCACACACACAGGCAAGCCTCTAACTAAACATAAATTCACATCAAGAAACGATTTCTTTACAACAGTTGCGAGCTTATCGGCTAAGGATTACACTAAATGTAAACTAGTCAGTCAATAAAATCTTACAATTAAATGGCAGCACTAAGACTCGTTAGAACAACTAGGACAATAGCACCAGATTGGAGGGGAGGAGGAAAGCAGAAGTTGATAGGCGCACCATGACATCCACATCCAATGTAACAAACAGTTTAAGGCAACAAGTAGAGAGATTCATGGAGTCAAGAGTCAATGCAGAGTAAAAATAGGAAGCATTGGAACAAAGTATCCCACCTGTCTTCGCCATCGGCGGGCCGTTCGTTGTGTCCCTCCAGCAGACGATCATTCTCCTGCTCGGATTCGTCACTGGACACCGTCGTGGGCGTCGTTGTGGCCGTTGTCGTCGCTATCTCCAAGTCGGACAGCACTGGATACAAGCGGCCCTCGCGCATCGTGGGATTCACCTTGATACGCTTGATATCGGAGTCGATGATGCGAGTATTTGCCTTCTCATGCTGCTCTACTTCGTCACCTGAATTAGGGAATAAATTGAAAATCTGGAGATCTGGTTAATTAGGGAAACGTACCACTTCGTCGTTTGTTGTTGATCATGCAGTGAGCGTCAACCGGCATTGGATTGGCGACGGTTGAGATGTTTTTGGCCGCCTCCAATGACTTGCGGGGCAGTGGCATCGGCGGTGGTGGCGGAGGTGGACTTGCAACTGGTGCAGTTGGACGCAATGCCCCGCCATTGATGGCCTTTTGATTGTTGAAACGATTCATGAGAATGTCCATTTCTTGTTGACGCTGCTGGCGAACGTTTTCGCTGATCTGGGACTCGGAAATTGTTGTAGAATTTGACATAAGAGCCGCAAGGACATTCTTCACATTGGAGCCTGCAGCTGCCGAGTTAGCCGGTTTTTTATCAACCGGTGGGGATGATGGGATTTGCGGTGGTGCTACCTTTGGCCTCTCTGATGGCTTTCTTTGAAATTGTGGCGGTGCTGATGTTAGTGGTGCCTTGGGCATCAGTGCGTTGCCTTTGTTTTTCTCAAACAACGCCATTCGCTCTTTTAAGGACATTTCAGCTGGGTCCTTGCGCTTCTGGACTGGAATTTTACTCTCGAACATGGCAGCTCTTTGAGCCACCTTTATGTTATTGGCTGTGTTATCGACGCGATTATTTGCAGCACTTGTCATGCGTTCTCTGTTCAAATCGTTTTTCTCATGCTTTTCTGGCGATGCTTTCAGCAATGTGCCAACGATTTCGGGATGCGTTCTCGGTGCTGGCGATTTGCGGCGTTCATTCTCAACGGCAGTCGATTTCTTGGGCTTTTCAACTTTTTCATTCGAATCTCGACGTTGAAAGCCTTGATTTTCTAATGAGTTCATCATCTTGTAATCCCAATTCAGTTTAGTTGGACTGCGTTCCCGTTCCTGTTGAGAATCACATACCCTTCTTGATTTTAGTGGGCTTCGTGATACATCTCGCTGCTGCACAGTTTGTGGACACTTCGACACGGTCTGACTATCACGATCTGGCAAAGGACTCACGGCACGCGGCTTCACAGGAGGACTACGTGAACATTCCCTTTGTTTCAAGTTTTCTTTCGTGTGCAATTGTGGAACTGCATATTCGGCCAATTTGTTGTCAATGACACAGGTTTTGACGGTCGCCTCCTCCACTTTTGGAGGACTTGGCGCTCGTTCTTTCATTCGGAATGTTGGCGGCAATGGAGCTGGCGACTTTTTACGCGATTGGCGACCGCTTGAATTCCGCTTCGGCGATTGCTCAGTGATTTCTCGCACATGTTTGGCATCGGCATGAGATAAATCATCTTCCCAATTGTTAATTGAGCTGGCCAGTGCTGCGAATCGACTGAATTTTCCCTCTTTCTTCGGTGACAATTGCACTTGTGGCATTTCCTCACGCCTTCTGGGAACTGGCACGTATGTGGCAGCATTATCGTCAAAATTATCTGATTGCCATTTATTGTTGGCTAATTGCTTGAGGCGTGTCTTTATGGCATCGTCGGCGCCATGCAATTGCCGACTTGACAGAATGTTGCCATCAGCGTCGATTTCGCGTTCCTCAACCTCAACTTGCACTTCAATTTTGGACTCTGACGTAATATTTATCTCCAATTCAACGTCACAATTCTCCTTAGCGTCAGTGTTGTTCGTTATGCGTTTTGTGTGGCGAGGAGAGTGCGAGTCTTGATCGGCGGACGTTTTTAATGCCACTTGCTTCGTTGGAGACGGTTTGAATGTCGACACGGTTCGGGTGGGTGAGGTTTCATGGTGTTGATTCAACTCTCCCAATGGAAACTTTGATGTTCCCGAAATGCCAAACGCTTTGCTACGTTGCTCAGCGCGTTCAAGCATTTTCTAAAAACAAATTTTAATGTAAAATGTAAATAATAAACTAAATTAATAAAAACCGTTGTAATTGGTTTGAATTAATTGTTAATTTGTTTGGCCACCGTGAGTGGCGCTAGTGGCGGAGGAGAGCAAATAATTTTCCGTGACAGATTTTGCAGTTGAAATACAAAATTCTACCAAAACATTGAAGATTGTATTGAATAATAAATTTTTTTAAATAAATAATATCGAAAAAACATTTAAATCAATCAAGAATTAAAAATTAAAATAAAACTGGCTTAAATTTTGCACTTTTCCTTCTGGAAGAGTCTTGAAGAAATTGATAATAAATCGATAAAAACTGTCGCATTATGCACAAAATTAAATTGCATAACTAATTAATTTGTTTTTAAATCAATGAAACGATGTTTAAGTGGTTCCTTAAAACTGTGCCATTGTTACGCAAAGAGCACAACAAGGAAGTGCGTACAACAAAGGCGGTGGCCACGGCCGGCACTCACCTGCGTAAACGGATCCATAATTAATGCAACACTCAACTAGGGGTCACCTGTTCTTCACAGCACACTTATTTTAATGTTTCTTAACTATTACACACTTAACAAGTTCACTTAATTAAATAAATAGTTTTCAGGACGAAAGTTACGTGCAAGCGGTCTACCTGGTGCGAGTACTTTGAGCGTTTGAGTGTAGCGAATTTTTTGACAGTTGCTGAACGCTGTAGCGCCAACCTCCAACGGTTAATATTTTGTATTTTGTGCTGCATCTTTGCGCTGTTGCCATTTTACTGTTGTGACAGTTGTGGTGGAAATTTTCTGTACCCACCAAACTGGGAACAAATTTCAATTGACAGTTAACGGTCGCACCTGAGAAGTAAATGATTATTCTTAGATAATTTCTTAAATATGAGAATAAAAAAAACCGGCCAGAAATATTTTCAAATTATTTTTTGTTGTTTTATTTCAGTAATAATTGATTTAAATTTTACAATAAAATGTGTGTGTAATAGACTTGCACTCCGACACCGATACATAAAATTTGTTTTGCTTACGTTTTGTTTTCCTCATTTCTTCTTTATTTCTTTATCTTCTTCTTTTTTTTATTAAATTTTTATCAATTCAATTTATTTATTTGCCCTCTTTAGTGTTATGTTGTGTGTATTTTAAATCCTCGTTTAATTATTACAACTCTTCATCATTCATTATCAATTTGTTATTACCACCCACACATTCACCCTAAGGACGAATTCAATGTACAACGTTTGTTAAGTGAACTTGCCGAAAATTCAATTTGTCCTTGTCTTCTATATTTTAGCTTTATCAATGTTTAATTTTTATTCTATTTGGTTTTTGCTCATTAATTCATTTCATGAGTTTATTTTGCAAATTTTGTGTTAACGAGGCTTAACTTAAGAAAACACGTTACCCAAACTAGAGATTGAATTAAGAAAATCCTTGCAATAAATTCTATCCACTTATGGCAATTTTTATAAAAAATTACTGAAATTAAATTACTTTATTTTACAGACGAAAAATTAGTGTTGAAGTGTTAGCTTAAATTGTATAGGAACTATAATTAAATCATTGTGTATATCATTATAATCTTAAACAATGAGGGATAATTGGGCGCCATAAATTTACCGTTTACTGAGGTAAAGAAATTGGGAAAGTAAATAAACGGAAAATGTATGAAATCGTCTCGCTGAGAGGAACATATTTTTCTTTTTTAGGTAATTTCGATAAAAAGTTTAAGTCAAACATAAATTAAATAATGATAAATCTGCAATATGGCTTAAGATGGTGTAGGACAAACAGTAAATCGTGCAAAAAACGATATTACAGTTGTTTTAAAACCCCCTTTTAAGAAAAGGAGTAAGAAATCGAGTTTCTTTACAAAATAAAGCAAGTGAAATTGCTTTTGAGCATTTTTTTTTTCAAACTTTATATCCACATTTCAATTAAATCATTTAAATTATGTTTAAATAATTGTTTCTAAAATTTATTGCAAGGATTTTAACTGTCAAACTGTAAATTGAATTGATTTTGTTCATTTTTTAACATTTTTTTTTGAAAAACTCCCACAAAAATTAACGAACAAAAAAAAATGGGAAACGGATAAACTAAAATAAAAACTCTTATTTAAGACTTTTGAACACAATTTTTTAATTATTATTAACAATTTCTTTTAATAAAAACATAAAATCCAGTTGAAATAAAACGCCTGTCACAAGACTGGTCGGGGGCTGTTCATTCTCCATTCTCTTTGATTGTAATTACATGATTATTTAACCATTTTTTTGTGTTTTTCCTCTTTATTTTTTTTTATTTTATTTTAAATTTATATCAACAAAAATACTGATTTGTTGTGTAATGTGTGTAATGGTATTTGTGATAGTCCGATAAACAAATTTGTGTTGAATGTCAAATTATTACAGAAATTCAATGTTTGGTAGAACAAGAGATGACAGCGGATGGAACTTAAATAAATAACTAAGAACCGGTTTTGTAAATTACAATGAACATGTTAGCCGCCACGTTAGAAGGAACAAGGCTAGGTAATTTGGGGGCTGATTTGGATAATTACCAATGAGAGTCGATGGTTAAACTTTGGTTAAAATGCAACATAAAAATAAGCAACCACCACATGGTTAGGATATCAACCGAAAATTTGAGAATTAAGGACATTTTACGGGGAAAAATTTACATTACAAATGCGGTGACAGAGGCAACAAATTAGCAGAAATCCTTATTGAAAACACAAATCATTCAAAAATCAGCCCTTTTTTAACGTTAATTCAAGGATCTTCTACATCATCCGATGGGCATCTCCTTCCTGATGTTTGTTTTGTATGTGTTTTGTGTGTTTTGTTGTTGTTGTTGTTGTGTGTATGCAATTTTTTTAACTAAACTAATTTTAAATTTATTCAATTATGATTTAACTTATTTTCTGTGTGATTTCCACGATTTTTACTTTAATTATTTATAGTATTACTATTTATATTTTTAGTTTATAATTTATATATATACTTTTATATAAATTAATTCTGTCATTTTTTTTACTTTTTTTACCTTAAACATATATTCAATGTGTTGTTGCTGCTGCTTTTTCTTTCTCATTAAATAATAATTACTATAAATTATTTTGTTTTTATTATTAATTAAATTAATATTTTTCAATCAATTATTCTCTTTCATTGCGAAAGTCCTGATTTCTTTTGTCGAGTTTTGTTTGATAATTTACGTCACTTAGTTTAGTTTTTAATAAAAAGATCACAATATAATTAATAAATAATTTCAATTAATTATTTGTTACACTTCTTATTTGTGTTTTAAGCAATTCATTCCGTTTACTTGTGTTTTTTTTTTGTTTCATTTAATAAATACATACAAATATTTTTATTATTTGTTTTTTTTTTGTTTTCAGTCGATCTTCGTTAATCTGTTTGTTGGTTCAATTTAAATTTATTTAAATTTATTTGTATTAATTTATTGCTGCTGTCCTTGATTTAAATTAGATTTTATACAATTAAAATATCAACACAAAATGAATATATAATTAATCAACAGTAATAGTGCGCGCTGTGCTTTTGTGTGGTGTTTTTCGTTAGGTAAATTGATTTTGTTACTTTTTCTCCTTATTTTGTATTTCGGCTGTCCTTTATCAGAGGAACCCGGCAGCAGCTTGGCCAATCTTAAATTCCATTTCATTTCTTTGTGTTCATTTTCTATTTACTTATTTTACACAACCTTTTAACGTTTTTTGCATCCTTCCGTCTTTCTCTATATCCGTTTTTTTTTTTCTTTACAATTCACTTTTATTTTAACTCATTTTAAAATGTTTTTGTTCCTAATAATTAAATTACCCATATCTTCTCTATTGAAATCACATTACTTTGTCGTTTCAAATAAAAATACAACGGTTGCCGTCGTAAATTTATTCAAAAACTCTTGTTTGCATTATTATTTTGTGTTTTTTTTTGTTTGTTTAGCGAAAATAAATAATTGTCCACAATTTTTTTGTTGTTGTTTTTTTTTATATAGAAGAAAAAACAAACAAACAATTCGAACCAAAGAAAAGACCGCACACATTTTTCCCCCCAAAAACGTCACGTGGAGGAAACGATGTGTTGTGGTGCTGTTTCTGCGGTGGAAGTAAACCGTAGTGGATTGCGCCAGAGATGTAGGGGTATTTTACATCCGTCACTGAGAGACGGCCGGACTCTTTTTGTCGGATTCTTGGCTGGAGGGTGTGTTGCCTTGGCCGGGGCCGCCACCACCGCCGCCTCCGCCGCCGCTTCTGTCCACATTCCACGAATTGGGACCGGTCATCGGCGAATCGGCATGACCAAAACCGCCGTGATTGTCGTGGTCCAGGGAATTCGCTGCGTCATACTGAGTGTTCTCCAGTCGCGTTATCAGGCGCTCGTCCTCGTCACCAAATTCACCACCCATTAGCGATGGCTCGCCCACCACCATCACATCCTACAGGAAATAAATCCAAAAGTTAATACGATTTTGCCACTAATGTTGGACAACAAAAAAAATTGGTTTTATTTGGTGAGAAAAAAAAAGGACGATAAATTTGGTTAGATTCGGTAAGGTTGTGGGGCGGGCGTAAATGGGACTACTACCTGCGATGCTAGTGAGAAATTTGGTCCGGGCGATCGCTTTTTACTTGGCACTGGTGGGGCATTGTTGGCGGCACCTCCTGAATTCGAGCCTTTCCGTTTCCGCCGTTTGTTCGCTGGCCGTTGCGCGTCAGCTGGTGGATGATCCGCACATGAAAAACACACAAACACGTGCAACAATCAGTAATACAATACAATCACACAAATCACCGGCATCATTTGCAATTTGTCGCGACAAATTGTGTCGATGACTTATGTTTTGAGAACAAATTCGCGGGTCTTAAGGATTGTTTGGCAATGGATGTCGGGTGAGTGGGAGGGCAATGTATTCTAAGGAATATTTCTAAAATTGTGTGTCCGACTTGAATTTTGTACCTCGCTTACCCGGCGGTGCGACCATTCGCTGCCACTTCTGAAATAATGTCGTCTTGAGGCAGTCGCGCGGACTCAGAGCGTACGCCTTGTGCCGGGACATTAGCTCTTGCATTGGTTCTAGTATCACACATAACTGAAATTCCAAAAAAAAAAACAAACAAAAGACATAATTATTAGTAAGGAAAGTCCATATTTGAAATGAAGATAAATAAATGGATTAAATTATAGTAAAACAAACAAAATCGTTCTTATAATTTAATCACACCACTCACGCGTAGATAATTAAGCGTTGAATTTGTGATGCCCTGCCGCGTTATGTTTTTCGCTAGCTGCTCGAGCATGGCCGGATCTGGTTGGGGCGAATGCGAATGCATGCCGATGACAGTGCGCGGTATCATCTCTTTGTGTGTTCGCACGCCCATGTGCCACGACTTTATCCGCATGTAGTCGTCGTACATGAACTCCAGTATTAATCGTCCCTCAGTGCACACCTGTACCGGAATCTTAATCATTTTAATAAATCATTCTTTTGTGTGTGAATTACGAACGCCCACTAAACAGCCGTGAGGCCCAGCCACTGGACACATGTGGACTGGCTACATTAGTTTGGTTGCGGTAAGACATCAACTCACCTTTGTAAACATCGGCTTCCCGTGATGCGTCACCATCGTACACTGTTCGCAGTCCAGCGTTATCGATGTATTGTGAAATGACTCTTTTGTGTGTTTCATATGGAAATAAAGCTCTGTAACACCTCCCTCGAATATACTACGAAAATAGCGTGGTATCAGCGTCCTCCCGATTGCTAGAAGAAATAAGTTCAAATCATTAATATGTGTATCTCATAATTCTGCGAATTCTACAGCCTAATAATCATGCATCAATGCCAATTGATAAGAATCCGTGTTTCGCGATTCGCTAACACGCCATTCATCTGATCACCCAGCAGCATTATAATCTCGCTGCTGCCGCTGTTGGCCTGTACCCATACAATTTGATACAAATCGTGAAGTCATAAACGTATACAAAGCAAATGGAAAACTAATGATCGAATTTCAACATTGGAAAATTAAAGGTGGAAACAATAACAAGTCGGAGTGGCATTCATGTCCATTCAGTAGCATTCAAGAAGCGACGAGAAGAAGAAAAAATGCAGCGGCCACATGCGCAGATGATTTCCCATTCGCATTTGAAATTCAAATTATTTGGATTGTGCAAATAATTGTTGATCTGTTGTGGATGCCTCGGCCGTCTTACAGACTGATTGTTGTCTTGCTGCTTTCAGGTTCAGGAATTTAATCGAAAATAAAGCAACAACCAGCATAAAGAAAGTCTTACATAAATCATAAGACTGTAAATTGAGATGATTTTAAATTTATCGCCATTAAAGATAAATTTAATTAAAGGATATCATTTTCCACAGGAATTTTAATGGAAGATTGGGTGTCTTATGCCTTTCTTGTCAATAATCTTAACCTGTTGTTTCGTACAACAGATTCTTTAATGCATGCAATTCGTTATGCTAACGGTCAAGATTCGACATGCCATGGAAATGTTCGTGCAGAATGCGCATTTGGTAAACTTCAGGCCATAAAAGCATTCAGCAAGACACACTGGCGAACGAAAGCGACCTGTACGCCTGACGGGTGACGCTTGATCTTATCAGCTTTCGTCATAAACCAACGAGTAATGTGGCTATATATGCCCAAGAATGTCAGAACCGCACACAAACGAGGATAACGCGCCGCATCACATCCGAATACCAGCGGATTGGCCAACTAATAGCTGTTACAAATTTATAGGTAGCCCATAAACTCCTTAACTGGTGGGATGACCTGCGACATTGGCTGGACGTGAATTGTGACAAAAGGAAATCATCGTGTTTACTTCATGGGCCGCAATAAACGCAGCACAAGACTGCTTCTGCGCGCCACTGCAGACTTTTCTTCGCAAATTTCTTTGCAGATTTGTTCAATAGTTTTTTGTTTTTTTTTTAGCAGGTCGCCTAACTTTCTGTGCATTTGTCGTACAGCTTTGTGTTGGCAACTTTTTCGATTACTTTCAATTTATCTACAAAACATAGCAAGAGATGATGCAAGATTAACTGATGGCAGATAGAGCGCTCACGGTGATGAAGCAGAATGTGCCAGAAGCACCTCGTCGTAGCGGCGAAAAGAATTGTTAAAGAATTAAGAAATTGATGGCAATTTTCAGTGTGCGCTTCAACTTTACGGTTTTCGTAGCTTCTTATATACATCTTTTAAGTTTCCTTCATGGCTGTGTAACTTCTTCCATCCGCGCACTTACTGTACACCGCTGCTACACATTTTCT
>JANSTS010008714.1:156525-169842 GCA_026546915.1 Sylvicola fuscatus | reverse complement strand
TAGTCAGTTTAAACTCATAATTTATATCGAAGAAATTGTCTTTTACTTGAAAATTAAAGACTGAATTTCAGTGATGCCGCATTAACTCGGTACGGTCTAACCTAAATGAGATAAATCTTAAATTTGGCACAGATTCAGTATAGGAAACAATTTTTCAAAATGTTCTGGAAAAATTGAGTCTTAAATGCATTTCCACAAAAGTGGTAAAACGTAACAAGTTTCTTCAGCTTGAAATTGAAGTTCTAGAAATGCTTCAACAATTGACACCTAAAAAAATTTTTTTTTGATGCCAATATTTTTAATTAATTGACATAAAAAGTATTAATTGATATCACAATTGAATAACTGTAAATACGCAAAATTGAGATAAAATCTGTGTTCGCCGAATTCGCGATGGGGATGTTGCATAGCTGGCGCCTCAATAAACTAGGGGCGGCTTATTGCTTATTCCAGTGCTACCATAACCCAGCCGGCAGGCAGCCACCCTCGACAGCAGTTGCCGCCGACCCACCCACTGTCATCACACTCAGAGTCATCATCATCTCGTTTTGATTGCTATCTCTTTCCATTTGACATAATATACTGACGTCGCATACATGAAAAATAAAACTGCATACCGTACCAATACAGTTGTCAAGTTCGTCTCGCGCACAATTCAACCAGCACGATGCAGAGCGGGCGGGTGGGGAGTGGGCGGCGCGGCGCGAACTCTGGGTCGATGTGGAGTGGGGTGGGTGGATGAGGGCTGAGAGCGCCGTGGAGTAGGAAGGAAGTGGATGGGAGAGCACTCTGCCGGCGGAAAGGGGGAGGATTGTTGTCTTTGTTTGGAGGGCATGCGCATTTATCAAATAATATTGTACGAAATGTGTATACATGCGGGGGTAGGATGATATATTTTTAGATAGGGTAGTTGGGTGGGGGGATGGGATGCTTTGCATTAAAGCTGAACCATTTATACGTGTAAAACTTAAAGTGCGACCGATTTTCTGAGTGTAAAGAGAGAAGTTTGACGCTTCGATGGGAGCGGACTCCTTATCGAATGAGAATCCAAGTCAAACTGGCCACAGAGGAGCGACTGCTGATGGCTAGATGACTGGCTGGAATCTGTAAGGGAGCTGCAGTAGCATGTGGCAACAATGAGAGTATGAAGCGAGTCACATGGGAGCTAAAAGCGGATCGTGCCATAAATCATTTAATGTCGTGAACTTGAAATTGTTATTCTGTTTGAGTTTCCTGAGTGTTCACATGGACAAAAGTTTACGACGCAAGACTTTGACTAGACGTTCGACTTTAGCAGCAATTACAACTATTTACGGTGGATCTTTAATATGTTTATGAAGATCTGTACTGTCAATGCGGCACGTGAACTCGCCACATTGACGCTGACAGATAGCGCGAATCGGTTTGCTGTGGATGTGGATGGATAGGTTGGATTATCTCATCTATTGCGCGCTTTCAATACACATGCCCATTGTCTATACCTTCATGTATGAGGCGCACAAGGAATTCATTCCAACAACAACAACAAAAGTGCTAAAACAGAGAAGCAGCAAGTAAAAAAAAAAAAAGAAAAAAGAACAGAAAAAAAAGCGCGCGCGCACTGCCTGTCTTTGACCTTAAAGGCCGTACGTGTGTGCTTGTTTTGCACGATCTGTTGGACGCCTTTACTTCACAAGAGACTTGCCAACATATATTGTTAAGCAACTTTTTCGAAATTGCATGTAAAATGTGTATACAAAATGATAACTAAAAATACAAAAAAAAAAAATAAAAAAAAAATTGGAAAAACATTGATATGTGAAACGCATATTGTCAGTCAGTCCGTCGACGACAATATCTGCACAATGTCGATCGGAATTGCTTGTAATTTGTCATCTGATCGCTGTCGCCGATTAAAGTAAGCGCATTTTACATTGTTACGTCATCTTCCTCCCATTAATCATTGTCATTAATGGATGCACTCATGCGATAATCGCGCACATATGTCAATGGAGATTTGAGTTGTCGGCGACACATTTACTGTGTCGCTAATCTAAAGTTTTTGTCTCAATGCTCATAATTATGAGATTTACACGTTTTTGTTGCATTAAACCAGTTATTGACCGAAATGCACTTTGAGCCCTTAAACGCTTGAACCCCATTTTTTTGGCGGAATTGCTTTTTTTGCGGCCTAAATTTTGTGCAAACAAAATGTAAACGCAAAAGCGACACATCACGACAGTTTGGCGGTTGGATTTTGCAAATTGGTGATAACCTTATTGGAATGCCAAAAACAGTTTTTTGTTGATACAAAACGACGATTATATGTATGGTTAATGTATTTAAATATTAGTACATTTCATAGGAAATTAACATGCAACAACAAAAAAATGGAAGAATTGCAAATAATTAGTAAGTCCGAAAATAGCTAAAATATTGTCAAGGACTTTTTGAGACCTCAAACAATTTTTTGTTGTGGTATATTGGGTGTAAGCTTACAAAAAATTGCCATAAACGTATGAATTAACAATAATTAGTAAGAAAATTACTAAAATCTTAAAGACCTTAAAATTTATTTTGGAGAAATATTTGATGAATTGCAACCATTTGTGCGTCCATAAGTCATAAGCTTTTTAATAGCCGAAATATCTAAGAAAAATATTTCGTTGAAGAAGAAATGAATTACAACTGGAAAAATGTCTTGAAAATAATGCGGTTAAGTAGGTATGCCCTCGTTTCTCAGCAAAAATTGAGCCTCTTCTTGTCTTGTGGTGTCTTGCGAACAACGTGACCGCAAAATGGAATAAAACACAGAGTAAAATCCAAAAAAAAAAAAAAAAATCGAGGCTCTAAAAATTAAACACCGTGACATCAGGCCCAACAAAAGAAAGCATGCAAGACAATTATTTTATCATATGCACAATTTGCAAATTGATTTTTTGGTTTCAAATTCCCTAATACACCCCCCCCCCCCTTCCTTCACTTCCCAACAAAAAAAACTTATTGCAAAATAAGAAAAAGATGAATTAATCGTCCAAAAATAAAATATTTAAGTAAATAGTAGAGCAAATAAGTTAATTCGGACACCCACACGAATAGTATCGATATATAATTAACAGCCACCGCTAGGAATTAAAATCGCAAGTCGCGCATCGCGCGTGCATCGGCCATTGTCCAACACAAGCAAACGCGGCCGCCTGCCAGCGAAGAAAACAGCGATCCAACAAAACGAACGAAGAATACGATAAAAATAAAAGAAGAGAGACCAACACACACACACACACGCCAATCTTGTACATAACTTTAAAGATATATACGCCGAGTATAGAAGCAAAAGGCATTTAACAGAAAGAAACATAAGAAATGGAAAAACTGACTATATACCGTCTAGAGAAAACGAAATAAAAATGGATAAAAACGTGCACATAAAATTTTATGTGTGCAACACATCTTCGGTGCTAGTCCGAACGTGAAACATAAATAAATGTATGCGCGTCGTACTGAAAGCTAAACCAGAAACAATACCGTCTTGTATTTCTTTTGCAGCTTAAGACATTATGCCGGATGAATTTAACTATAAAATAAATAAAAAGAAATTAGCAAAAACTGAAAATGACTAATTGAACAAAAAAATTCCCATGAAAAAATTGCATAGTTTTAGGGCGATGCAAGTTAAACCGGTAGCGGATCGAGACTGCAAATTCGAACCGGGCCGAATCCCTGCACCGCAATAATGAAAAGCAAAACGAAAAGCTACATTAAAACCGTACACCGGTGTGTACCCCTAGAACATTACATTCTATATACTTTAATTGTATGTACCACATAGTATATAGGCTAAGCTGAAGCATAACAACAACAACAACAAAAAACTACACGTACACACATGAACGGTGAATAGAATGGCGAACAAAGCGGAGAAAATCTCATCCGTACGTTGCATTGTGTTGGTAAATCGAGGTTGCCTCGCCAAGCAAGGCGCCGCACGAGTAAATGAGACGGACAGCAAATAATTGAGATACTTTACCATATATACATATATGTGCACATATGTATAATCGTGGATACAACATTTATTATATGCACCTATCACACATCTATATAATTATCGAACACGTTAATACTTAATATACATTTTTTTTTTGTTCATTTCTCTATGTGTTGCCTTATAAAACTCGCGCGCATTAAAAGCCGGGAATATATTGACATATGTGAATACGCGCGAGCGCGGAGTAAGTACTCGAAGCCAAAAATATATTACGCACATGATAAACATTATTTAGCGGGGACAGGGACGTCGCGTCGGGCCACATCAAAATCTGTCCAAATCCTCCCCAAATAGGAATTTGTGGCGACTAGGAAGCGGCGACTTTACGCGGAAAATCACAGCTCACCAAGGTTATTCAAGGGAATATGTGGCCGATTAGCATATGTGCAGGGGAAGTCGTGCGCCTATGGTACCGAATCCATCGTTCCTCTTGTTCCCATTCTTAGCGAATTCTTTGTATGTGACCCTGATCCAAGATAGGCACTGAGCCAGCTAACCAAGATGAAATTCCGCAGCTTCCAAAAGACATGTTGGCAGAAGCGTGCGCATCTGTCGGATTGAAAAACTTTAACAATTTTGATTGCATTTTCAATTGTTGGTACCTTTAAATTGTATTTTATTTTTTTATAATTCTATCGCACTTTAAAAACATGTTAAGTGAATTTTATGATTTCAATTAATGTTTTAAGGGCTAATTGATGGAATCTTCAATTTAAAGAATTGCATACATTTAACCCTTTCATTTTTTTGATTCAAAGGTAAAAAAAGGAAATTAAATAAATTTAATCATCAATCTTTCGTGTCTTTAAAAAATAATCATATCCAATTCTACCCCTTTCAAGGTCAAAAAGATATAAATAAAACTACGGAAAATTTCATTTCCATTCTGTAAAAAAAGGAGGTCGTTTCCAAAATGACGCGTTGCTTTCCCTGCCATTTATTTTCATCAAATCGGACTATTCCTTTTCATATCGCGAATATATATACCACCAATTACATGTTATTCCTAGTATATATACGTTGTATATACAAAAAATAAAATAAAAACTATTCAATATATACTAATCAGGTACACATCCCCCCGACCCTGTCCACAGTTACAGTCGAAAACGCGTTGTGTATGTAGAAAGAATTATAGTAGACTGCAGAGAGCAACACAAAAGTTGGTAGTGGTGAAGTGGGTGGACATAAAGGGGGTTGCAAACAACATAATAATAATAATAAAATACATGTATGTATCTTCATGAAAGTAGTATGCGCGCGCAATTACACATATAACCGCTGGCTTGGCACGTCTCCACCGCGCGTCGCCGCCGCCTAAAACGCACGCGTTTCACGGTGTGCGGCAGCGTCGCAATTGAAATGTAACATCTCGGCGCGCGCGTGTGTGCGTGAAATGGGTATTCGTGAGCGCGTATTGTGAGTTGGGAGGGGGTGGGGGAGGGGGTTTGTACATAAGCGGCGGTGCACCTACCGGCGAGGACGAAACTGGCAAATGAAGACAATTACTACATGTACATAATGTACAATTAAATCGTGTACATGCAGAGATAATGTTGTGAAAGCGACGTGTTCCAGTAAAGTATTGAATAAACATTATCCCGAATTCTGGCATTGTTCTGGCGGGTGGAAATGATGACATCAGGATTCACAAAACAACCGGCACACCAGATTTGGTTCTGGCAACCCTATAGCAACCCAAAACCTGTAATGTGATGTACTGCAAATGAAAATTCACGTCAAACAGAGACAACAAGTGATTTTAGCCGTCGTAGGTATGAATGTACTCACATGTGTTTGCGCACATAATAATTATAGCCACATATGGACGCTTCACTCAGGCACAGATAAGCCGTTGATAAAATGTATTTCGAGGCGACAGAATTTCGTTAAGTTCAGTGCAAGAAAACCCAATCCAATTTGACTGAATTAACAACAACAACAAAATTGTTTGTAAATATATTAAGCCTACAAACCGTTGCCTTCTTAAGGATCTCAGGGATGTAATCGATTGACTTAAGATTGTAAGTTGTGAATAATCGGTACAGATTGAATCAACCGATTGCCGGAAATCGTAGGTTCAGTACCGAAACGACAATATTTACAGTAGGCAAAGTGGGTGCTTAGGGATTAAGCGGTGTGGGTCAATAGAGATCGGATCCTTGTAGATCAGTAGAAATGACGAACGAGATAAGTCAGTTAAAAAGAAATAGGGAAAGAAAAACGTGCACTGTTTAGAAAATGAGTGGAAAATCTCGCGATTTCACACAAACACGCCGAATTAACGGTCAGGAGCGCAAGGGAGGTTTCTGGTTTACACAATTTTGGGACACACCGAATGTATGGCAGCATAAACGTCGCAAGCAACAACAAACAGCAACTACGGCGATAGGGTAGGGACTAGGGAGCATAAAAAAGGAAAAGAAAACATAAAACACACAAAACGAAATGAGGTGGGATGGGGGTGGGGGTTGGGAAAAGAATGGGAGTTGTGTGGGCTGTGGTGGCGGTGGCTGCGAACGCGCGCGCACACACACACAGCGACAAACTCCCTGGGGGATGGTTAACTCTGCTACAAGACGGTGGTTGTGGATTATATGCGGGGTAGATCTTTCTACATTTCCATGGCAGTTTGCGTTCGGATATGCGTTTCGGCTATGCTGGCTGTCAAAATTTTCAATTGCACATCATCGGGGATCTCGTTCTTTCTCGGCTGAGCGTGTTTTATTTGGCGCCTCACCAATTTCCGTTTTTTCGTGAAGTTTTAAAGTAACAGAGTTACTTTTGATTGTCAATAATCAATCAATAACATTGTCGCGATATTAATCATTAGACTATTGCAATAGCTGGGGGGAAGTTATGCGTTCAACCCCTAACAGAACATCATAATCATCGTATGTGGTGCTGCAGAAAGAATTACGCGTGTATATGTAAAATACTGGCGTGACAGGCACAGCGAAAGACACCCAATGAGAAGAAATACAGGGCCCAGAGTCGTTCCGGCGAGGAGGGTTGGGTTGTCATAATGTATGAGCGCTGCGTGTTCACACATTAGTGGCAGGGCCAGCCAACCCCTCAGCTAAAAATATTAACTCTCGTTCACACATGTCTATTAAATGGAACGTGTAATTCTCGCTGGCATTACATGTGCTTAGGAGCGGATTCTGTGCAGCGTCTCTTGAACACCGTCGAAGTAACATGACAGTAATGCAGTCAATATTAAGTTAGGACCGCAAATTGTGAGGCTCTCAAGAATCTTCGTCCAAAAACTCACGATTTTAGTCACAATTTTAAATTTGAGTCTCAGGGCTGTCTTTAAGGCAATTTCGGTTATTTATACTTAATGCAACAATTATTTCAGAAAACGGACAAAATTGGCTATTTCACTTTTCCTATAAGGACTTCAAGGTAAAATGCTTTTAAATGAGTCAGAATTCTTATCAATAGCACTCTGGATGACATCCGGTTCAAAAGGCCGAGCTAATGATAAAACTGAATTCATTTTGACCAGGTTCAGGTAAAAAAACACAACAAAAACAGGAACATTTAAGACGTTTTCTGCTTTTGTTTCTGAAGAATTTATCTAGTTGAAAAAACAATGTGGTATTCTGTATTTTGACTAGAAGAAAGTCGCATCTTCATAACTCCATCGCATTATTTGTCTATAAATAACTGTATAATGATATATTCTTGCATCCACGCACACTCAGCGTACACATCGCGACGCGACGCGACGCCTCGCTTGTGCCTACGAATGTTCAAATCCTAATTGTTTTGAAATTAAAAAGCCGCCGAAACGGAGCAAACGAAAAATGTGTCTTAAAAATAATTTCGGTTGAAGGCATTTTTGATTTGGTTATACTTGAGGGGAACCGAAATAGCGGTATTACCCCCAATATACCACATGCGCGTATTTTAAGCAAGAGCACGTGTGTTCCTATTTGCACAATCCTACCACATTCTCTGGCCGCTACCAACATTTCGGCTGTTCAGGAGATTTCAATATTTGAATTCAATTAGTCAATATGAGCATTTTCTGACGTTTGTCCATCAGCCAGCGGACAAACAAAACGAAAGAAGACAATCAAAGCAAAGAGTGGGGAGGGGCGAGAATGTCTTACAATTATTTTAGAAGAATTATTTTAAGAAATAGTTGATTCGCTGCTACAAATATGGGACTATCGATTTCAATTAACTTCGGAACATACATTTAAATCAAAGGCAATCCCGCTGAAGTGTGTCTGCGCATATCTCGATCGGCGAATGCTTATCTTATCTCTGGGAATGAGTCTTAATAAGGTCTGCGATAAAGTGGAAAAACGTGAAGCACACAAATTGAGACAGATTAACATGAAAATGGAATGTCACAGCCATACCGATCCACATTCGTTACTTCCAACGTGTGCAATTCTCCATTATGGACGTTTACAACACACGAAAAAAAAAAGTGTGAACTACGTAAAACTGGCCGCTTCGTTTTTTGCAGTGCGCGCGCGCGTCTTTATAATACCTTCTTCACCTAATTCTTTTGCTCACGCACATGGCTGGTGAGTATATGGCAGCAAAACCGCCAACAAATCGCGCTAGTGCGCCAATCCGCCTCGCTGTCAACCTGTTTCGCCGCAAATCCATACAATATATTTTGCGGACAAAATTTCGCGACAATCCCCGCGCGCATGTGCACTCGTCCACTCGTCCACTCGAAATCGTGCATATATGCTCACATTCGTTGGCTGAGGACGCCACACTTGATTCACAGCGATTTCAACGCGGATATTTGCGCGCGCATTGATGTTTATTTGGAGAAAAAATTTATATACAGCGCTTGCGCGTTTGTTTGCGTCGGCCGCGCTACAACGCATGCGTTGCGGCGATAATCACTGATCAGGTTTTTGTTGTTGTTGTTGTTGCTGTTGTTGTTTTATGTTGTCTTTAACCCGGCAGAGAGCGTGCATATCATTAAAATGTATAAAGCCAATTTTTGACACATTGCTGACAATATTTCCATAATGAAACCGAAAGTCGCCTTTGTGAATAAAATTGACGCGGCAGACATGAGTCGAACACTATGGCGGGCTGGCCGAGCGATGGGCGCGTGCGCACTTAATTTGGTCGGCGTTTATTTGCTTTTGCACCTGCCCCGGCGTACGACAAATGTCTGTTTTTGGGGATTTCGAGTGGTTGTAGTTTACTGGCTGTTGTGTTCAGCTTTGGGATAGACGGGCATATGGTCTGGGCAGGGTGGACACGCATCCGAAAAGGTTAGGTACGCAATCATCGAAGAGGCCAGATGAGAAATTGCCATTAGCAGTTCAGATGGTGCAGGTGCTGTCAGCAGCTGATGTAACCGAATTGCGATTTTTCTTTTTGTTTCTTTTTTTTTTACAGACAACAAATTACAGCCAATAAATATAATTTCGGATGAAAATCATTTATCAGTTTTTTTCTTTTTTTCGTAATTGAAAGCTATTATAAGAGTCCGTGCCTGATGGTATCACAATCGTGGCGCTTCCTTATCATTGGGTTGGCTCCAATCATTAATGACATCATACTGCGTCGTTGGATCATAGAGATTAAAATCGTCAACATATAATTTTGCTAAGATTGTCCTAAGACGGGTGGTTTAAAGAAATTATAAGAAACGTTTCGGAGCTGTGAAATTTTTGATTTAGTTTTGTCAAACGTTTGAAATGCTTAAAAATAATAGAAAACTTGTGGGGAAACACCAGAAAATACAAATAATGTGATGAAATAACGTTTTTCTAAGACTTTCCAACAACTACAGAAACCGCACAACTTTGGAATGACACTTGCCTTCGTGTGCAACTTTTAATTAGCTACGTCGAACAGCTGGCAATATCGCTGGAGGGCAATAGTTTTCCAATATGAAATGCAAGTTGGAGACGTAATGTGCGGTTAAGACTTAAGGCCATCTTAAGAAAGAAACTGTTTGGAGCACCTTTACCTAATTTTTAAATTTTTAAATAAGGTTCCTTTACTTTCTTAAAAAAAGTCATTCTTTTGTTTTGTCTTTGAGTAAATATATTTTGCTTAATCTTATGCAATTTTCCAGTCTTAGAAATTAAAAGAAACCACAATTTAGTTTCTTTAAACAATAAAATTACATTTTTAGGATAAAACAGAAGATCCAAAGTAAAGTGAAACGATGACAAATTTTTAAGCAAAAATATTAAGGTGCCTTAAACGTCTTAAGTAATCGAAGAAAACGTTTCATTCCTTCTATGTTGGGAATAATATTTTTCGATTGAGTAAAGAATCTACCACGCCATTCCTAGCCAAGACGTTTTCATTCCGCTATAGTGGTGGACGCACATGGCGCTGCTGCGGATAATACTGATAAAAGCTTCAGAACCTATAATGGATTTTCTTTTCTTCAAGTGCTTCAGCGTACTTATATCCCCCTATATATATATGGATTTATGATGTGCAAGTGGAGCTGCAGCATATTTGTACTTTTCCACATATGAATATTGGATTTACTGCACTCACATACTCGCACTAATTGTGCTCTTGAATCTCTAGCGAGAACATTTGTAAATGCTAGGGTCTACAGATGTAAGACGATAAGATTGGGATGAATTAAAACAAACAGAGATGTTTCAGGTTTTGCATGTAGTGAAAAACCGTTTGGTGAATTTGAGACTTTCAGGACTTGGGAGTCGGGACAATAACTTTACATGAATATTGACGTTTTCTAAGTACAAATACAAACATCTATATATGTATAGATGAGACAGTATACACGAATACATAGCTATGGGGAAAATGAAAAATCAATGACAAACCGACCCGAAACAATTTTCCTCTTCTGTTTCGTTGTTGTATTTTTATACACACACAGTTTGTCTGTATTTCTCTTCATTGTCGTTTTCATCGCACCCTCATTTCTCTCATTCCCTTAATGGATTTTATATTCAGAAATTTTACCTACAGTTGCCTCATCCCCTGCACTTCTTGAGTCCGCCGCGACGCGGCGCGCCATTCTCACACAGCTCACCCTACTTTTGCGACACCACTGGCAGTTTAAGCTAAATTTTTTTTTTTTTTTTTTTAACAAAAATACAAATTTCTGATTTAATTTCTATAATATTTCCAAAAAAAAGGGAATGAAATTACAATAGAGAAGATGCAAATCAACTCCTTTGGCTAAGTTGAAATGCTTAAGAAAACTCACCCACATCTCATCGTATGAACGACTGTTGCAGGCCGACTGTCAACACGCAAGGGGATGAAACTTTTGAAACTTGGTAAAAAGTAGCCCCATAAGGATAACGGGGAGGGATTCGGGTGGTTCCCAATAGAGATTTTATGTGGGTTAACTCAAAAACTGGTAAAATTTCCAATTCGGAGACCTATGGGTCCGGCCTCAATCACGCTTGCCGAACCAATATTGATTGTGGAATCATGGACCGCGGACTCTCGAGGGTGGGCAACTAATTTCGTGTTTTCCATACTCGACGAATGTTGACTGTTGACTGTCGACTGTACACGCGGTATTTTCTCTCTATGACTGGGGATTCCTCGCTTGTTTTTTTTTTGTTTTCTGGTACTTTCAGTACGCTTCGATGATACGCTTTTATCTCACACTTTTACTCATTTTCCATCTCTCGTTCTCGCGCATCATGATAATTTTTTCCGCGTTTTCTCTTAACATTTCGTCTTTTTTTTTTTTTTTTTGTGATTCGTGTTTGTTGAACGTCTTCTTGCGCTTCCCCGACATGTTTACTGGGCTGCGTACGCTACATCTTTATGAAGTACGCCACTTGAAGAGTAGATCAGCTATTCAGTATATTACATGGCACATATGTATGAGATGGTATGTACGCGAGAGGTGTACACCCAGCCCAGCCGCAGTTAGTTCGATGCCGCCGAAAGAAAAATTGAATCAAAATAAGATGTACGTGTAACGTTAAAGCAGACATCGGCGGCAGGAGAAAAATAAAGAATCCTGATTTGAGATGGATAGGGGAGCCAGGGAAAGGAGGAGGGTATGTGGCAACAAAAAATATTACTTCCACGGTTCGAGTTAATTGAAACAAGAAAATCAAAAAAAAAAAATGATGGATTCGCAGTACTTGGGGAGAGCGCATGAGGCGTGTTCAAGACGTTGAACGACTCCGCACAAGAACGTGGCGGCGAGTTCTTAAACACGTCTCACATATGGTAATTTGACCAAGATGTGTGTTGCGGATAATAATGTAGATGGAGAACAAGTTGTGGTGAGCTATTGGAATCAGATGGATGATGGGCTGGCATGACATTAACTAATCCTGTTTTTTGACATTCGAGATATGCCGAAGAGAAAGAGCCTGACTAATGGCGCCAGTCGGCCACGTAATATTATGGATCTGGATGTCCATTGCGAGGGCTGCCTAAATCCCTTGGTGCCCTATCTTTTAACAGTTAATTATTGATGCATATCTGTCGTTGAAAAGGCTATTTAATCGGCTAAGTTGACAGCGGTAAGCCGGCACCTGCTAAACATGGTAATCTCTGTGATTAGCGGGCTCATTTAATTTGAATATAAACAACCTTAAGCTCTTTAATTGCAGATATTGGTTATGTCAACAAAATCAATTAGTCGCTTATAACGACTTCATAATATGGTAAATGTGTGTAAATCTATTGGGCATTTAGCGTGAGTTATGTTCGGCACTAAAAACGTTCATTCATAAACATGCGGAGTTACGGCCGGACGCGAGATCCCACTCGAAGACTGGCCGGCTGTGAAACGCGAGGAGTTTCGTGAAAAGGTTGTCAGCACCTGAAGAGGAGTTGGCGCTTCATACAAATTACGCTCACCACTTTTGAAAGACGAACCTACGATCAAGTTCGCTGTACAAATGAGCAGCTGGGTGATTGTGTGCGTTGGAAGAAGTAGAAAAAACTACAAAAGAACAAAAGAAAACAAAAATACAAGAAGTTGATGCTAAGAAGAGACGATGAAAAACATAAAATCCAAATACGAAAAAAAAAAAGAATAAAGAAAAGCAAAAATCAAATCTCGTTTTTGGGATTTTTTTCTTCTTCTTCTCAACTCAAGCAGCCAACACGTAGAAAAAGACAAAGGAAGAGCCGTGCAAAAATGAGCGGCTATGTACATAGCGAATACCGCAGAGGGAGTACAGCTACACACAGAAGCAGTGGAATCTGGAGGCCTCCACAGCTACCAAACCCATAGGCGACCGCTGAAGTAGACAAATAATTACCATTGGAAGAAAATAAAAACACGGAATGGCAGCCGCGATTC
The DNA here is from genome assembly GCA_026546915.1 of Sylvicola fuscatus. NCBI lineage: Eukaryota > Metazoa > Arthropoda > Insecta > Diptera > Anisopodidae > Sylvicola > Sylvicola fuscatus. The sequence goes on along the minus strand of JANSTS010008714.1, from coordinate 156,544 downwards.
GCTATTTTTGTCACCCCGG
>JANSTS010008714.1:137222-156425 GCA_026546915.1 Sylvicola fuscatus | reverse complement strand
TCTAAGCCGGCCAATTCGTGAATTCGCAATTCGTTAAAGAACCTGCCCTGCCTGTCAGACCAAAAGTCGCGCCTACTCCTAAACCATCAACCTAACCACTAAGATTGTGCCAAGGCGGAGAGGGTGAACTCCAAAGTGACAGAGGAAATAGAAATGCATGAAGCGCGACACTTTGACCGTTCGTTAAAAAAGTTTCATTTTTTCTTCCAGCGGCATGTATGTACATTCGTGTCTCCGGTTATATATCTGTTTCGTGTTTCCATAGTTTTCGTGCCTTCAAAACTCTTCCATAAGACAAAAGAAACTCGCCACGAAAACAGGTTGGACACAAATAAAGCGGAAAAAAGAAAAACCGAACAACACGTTAAACTCACGCCGTCCAGAGGAGACCAGAAGCACTCTTGTCAGGGTCAATAGGAAAACGAACGCAATGCGATTGGATTGTTATTCATAGCTAGACAACTCAGTTCAACTCTGTGGTTTAATTAACCAAAAAGAAAAACAGAAAATGTAAAACGAGGTAAAAAAAAAAAACGAAACACTTACCCCTGTTCCATGCGGTCAACAGGTTGCGGTCCAGCCGCCATCATGTGTCCAGGGCCCATAGGACCGCCGATAGGATGTCCACCCGGTCCATGACCGAACGGTGAACCAGGTGGCATGCCGAATTGTGGGCCACCGAAACCGCCGGGGCCGCCGGGCGACGCAAAATGTGGCCCGCCAACGAACGCTGGGCCTGAGCTGCCGGGTCGGCCAAACTGAGGTGCGCCGGACGATGGCGAGCCGAACGGACCGCCCGGCCCCGGACCCGGTCCATTGTAGGGCGGGCCCGCCGAATTCGGTGGCGGTGGGAAGCCAGCGCCGCTGACATTTTGCGGTGGTCCGGGACCGGGCGTCGACGAACCTGATGGGGCGGGTGATGCTGTGTACTGAGGTGTATTTGAGCCAGGTGGTGGGCCACCTTGATAGCCGCCGACCGGCTGGCCACTGCTGGCCGGACTGCCCTGGCCTTGTGAGGGAAACACGGAGACGGGACCACCAAATGAATTGGGGCCGGACGGTGTGAAGCCGCCGCCCGGTCCACCAGGACCGCCGGGCCCATTATTGGGGCCGTTGGTGCCGCCGGGACCGCCTGGGCCGCCGGGTCCACCAGGGCCGCCGGGTCCACCTGGCCCGCCCTGTGGACCGCCACCACCTGGCCCGCCAGGTCCTTGATTGTCGGGACCACCGCCTGGTCCGACGTTCACACCGCCTCCGCCAGGGCCGGGTGGGCCTCCTTTCCACGTGCTTGATGAATCCTCTAGCGTCGGTGGTAGGCTCAACGGGCCTCGAGGGCCACGCCGATCTATACAACCTGCAGGAAACATGTTTACATTAGACATTTTGCCACATGAACTCTTAATTGGCTAAATCTCTTAAACAATAATTATTGAAAATATATATAATTAACAAAAAATTATGTAAATATACTAAGTTTACATATAGAATTTGGACAGGAAAATGTCGATGCGAATGCGCGCGCAAGAACGCAACACAAACACATGCACGACGCTTTAATGGCATGTGCACACACTCGCACACCGTGTACACACACGCCATCAATTCAAAGTAAGAAAAAAAAAATAGCAGCCATCTTGATTTTGTACGTTCAGTAGTATATTGTTTATTTATTTTGTTTGGCTTGCCGTGCGGCGTGTGCATGTGTGTACATGTGTGTGAGGTGATCGACAGGCGTCAATGTAAAGCATTGGCAAAGAGCAAAAGAGCAAGCGACCTGTTTACACTGTCAAAAACTAACATTCAGGAACCCAATAGCGGGTCCAAGACGATGAAGAAATTGCAGTAAAATGTTTCTTACCTATCATTGCCTTGACGTTTGAAGGGTTAGAATTGATAAATCACAATTGAAATCAATTAGCCGACAGCTCGATTGATTTGGTTGTTTCGGTTTAATCCAGTTATAAAATTTGTAATCCAAGATTCCTGTTTTTAGTTGTTTCATTGCCGTTAGCAAAGATTTTCGGTAAAGTAACGAATTCTCAAAACAAACTCCAGTTTTAGTTGCCAAAAACTAAATAATTTTTTTTCTGGATTATAAAATTTAAGAATTGCGCGCGCACATTAGAACAAAAACACTTACCACCGCGTTCACATGTCAATATTTTCTCTTTTTTTCTTTTTTGAACACAAAAAATCTGTTTTCACAGCAAATCTGATTTTTTTTCTTTTTTATTCACTTGTCACTCTTTAAACAACCAAAGATTTGAGAATGTATCTAAATATTCCTTTTCTTACACCGAAGGTAATCAAAATATTGCAATTAAATAACCGTGTAATCTTTGCAGTGTATTTGTTTTGACTAACGCACCTGTGTGAGTGCGTTGAAAACGTCAAATTGTTTCAACTCGTCGTTTGTTTGTTTTAATTATTAGTTTTTGTAGCGACGACCTTATATCGTCTTATATTTACAATTGCTTATTTAATTATCACATAAAGCACTGTTCAACAAATATTACCACATCTCCGTCGCGTTTAAAGTTCTTTTAGACATAATTTACGGAAATTTGTTGATGTTGTTTTCATTTTTACGTAAAAAAAGAAAAGGGAAAAAGAAGAAATGAGCAACGCACTAGCGGCGACGCGTTGCATCGATTGCGTCACATTCACGCACCAAATCTGCGCACAACACGACCGCGACCACGAAGACGACGTCGACGTCTAAGCTGGTCCAGTTGAGCGACCGCGTACAGAATCATAGTATTTTCTTTTCTAATCAATTCTATCTTTTCATAAATACGATTGTCCTTAATTAGTTGACACCCAAAATCACAATTTTATGGCCCCTCCTGTCGCCCACAACTAAATTATAGCACAGAAAAAGAGTGCGTAGGACGGAAACGCACTCCTCACACACACATTGACAGGATCAACCAAAATTCAACACAATCCGCTTGATCCTTCGGTGGGCATAGGTACACAAAACACAACATATATGTACACAGAAAAAAAAAATTATTTCGGGGGAGTTCACAGGCTCCCATCAACATTCACCATCCTTTCGTGTATGAGCCGCAACTATTTCATTGAAGAAAACAGCCACAAAGATTAGCTGCTTGAAGGTTGATTTGCCATTAAATCGCGAACACCGAATTCACCTTAGTTACACGGATAACTCGCGGCGTTTTCACCTTTTTTTTCGCTCCGACGGTGTGCGAATTGTAAATAATATGGTTTTCTTGAGGCGGTCACAGCGCTTCGATCTTCCAAAACGAAACGAAAAAACGCGTCCCTCGGCGGAAATTTCCGTGTGCCGTGTTGCTAACACTAAAAAACCGAACAGAAAACAACAAAATTGTGTACACCGCCCAAAATTTCGATCACTTTCAACTGCTGTACGATAGCAGAACACTTTTGCCTGTGTTTTGGCTGAATTTCTGTTAATTTCTTGAGAAATAACGTATAGAAACGACACTTTTCAGGCTTGAGAACTCGCGGCAATCGACCAGACACATACCAGGCGACACTCTGCGGACGCCATGACAATTTTTTTGTCTGCGACGTTTATGTTGTGGCTGCACTGATGGCGGCCTGTAATGTTGGTATCGCGTTGTTTCGGTCGCTCTGTGCGTGTGTCGTATGTGGCGTCTTTGTTGCACTTATTAAAAATCAATGGCGTGTCTTATATGGACGTCTCTGTTTGATGCGTACGTGCACTGCGGTGTGTGGACTGCGACTTGTCGAGCGCACTTCTTTCAAATATGGCCGTCAATTGTGACTTTTCTATGGTTTTTTTCGAACTTCGAAAATTTATTACAATTATAATATAATTTAGTTGACAACTAATTTGACAGTGACATATACATAATTTGTACACTCATTTAATATATAAAACTAATCGTTTAGTACTTGAGTACTAAAATTGATTTATTGTTGTTAATATTTTAGAATAAAATAATTATTTGTTGATAGAAAATTAAGAATTTATTAAATCTTAATCTCAAAACTTAAAAATTTACCTGTTAATGACAGTACAAATGGTTGGAAAAGTTCTTCTTGAGTACCTTTAACTTTAAGATACAAAAAACAATTAAAATTCTTTTCATCAATTTATTAATTGGTTCATATAAACAAATTTCTAATCAATAATTTAACTACAAGTAATTTGTTCATACAAATGAAAGAGAAGAATAGGAAAGGAGGAAAGGAAGAATTGAAGCTATTTATATGTTGTCAGCTAAGATCGCTTTGGGTTGATTTGGGTGGTCACAATGAAGATGATTACCAGGCGTAGTTGGCTCCCAATCCAGCGAATTGGACATGGGCGACTGGGCCTCCATATGAGATGGTCTTGGATCCAGTGACAACGGCTGGAGCGCCATGAGCGTAGACAGCTGGCTGAGCCTGAGCGTAGACAGCTGGCTGGGCATGAGCGTAGACAGCTGGCTGGGAGTGAGAGTAGACAGTTGGCTGGGCGTGGGCGTAGACAGATGGCTGGGCATGAGCATAGACGGCTGGCTGGGCATGTGAGTAGACGGCAGCTTGTTGGGCGTAGACAGCTGGCTGGGCGGCATAGGCGACAGTCTTGGTGGCCAAAGCTGGGGCATACACATTGTTGGAGACACGGGTGTCACTCTTGCGGACGCTGGAGTAAGGTGTGTCTACAGCCTTGGAGAAGTGTGACACTGAACCACCGAAGGAGCGGATTGTGCTCTCCTGTTGGGCGCCGATGGCGTGAGCGTCATGGCTGCCGTAGGTGGCGTATTGGGCGACTGGTGCTGCGTACGACACTGATGGTGTGGCGTATGTGGCGACCTTGGCCACTGGAGCGGCGTACTGCAAGTGCTGTGGCTGGGCGATGGAGCTGTAGACGGTGCTGACGGATGGTGCTGATGAGTAGTGGGCCACGGCTGGGGCACCGGTGTAGGCCAAATGTCCTGGAGCGTTAATGTAACCAGCGCTGGCAGCGGCCAAAGTAGCGCACAAAACAATCAATTGGAATGCCATTTTTAAGGAAGTTTGTTGGTGTTTTTTTTGTTCCGAAGGAATAAAAAGGCGAGAGGTGAAAAAATTGAAAGTTGAGGATGGTTGAGCTCACAAGACAATGCGATCAAAACTGATGCTTTTACTGGGACCTGCCGGCCGCTTATATACTCGATTTTCGTGGCATTGTCCCACCTTGTCGAAATTGCACGACTTTTGCATTGAGCTGGTTCAAATCGAAATCGCGCTTATGCGTCTCGTGTGTGCGTATATGGGAGCGGATACATGTGATGTTTATTGTTGTTTTGAATTGCACCAAAGGTGGTGTTTTCGTCATCAGTTTTACTTTCAACGGGAAATCTTTGAAGGATTGAGATGATCCAATTAAGGATTTCGAATGGTTTGACGTTAGACGTCATTAGATTCTTCTTTACAACTTTTGGCCAAAATATTAGGTCAGTTATTGTCAAGGAAAATTCAATATCAACTATCTATTTTTAAGATTACTTTCTTTCATATAAAAATCTTTTTATTCTTAATTAAATTATAATACATTTTTGCATCTGCAATTTGAAGCTTTCTACTGATAAGATCTGCATTACAACTAGATAAATCCAACATTTAATCATATAAATCAATGTTTAAAAAATTAAAACATTTTTTTGTGTAACTCATAATTGATATCTTCATAATAAAATTCCAAAAATCGCTTTAAATTGACGTGTGAACAACTTGTTTTCAGACCCTGTTGTTTTAAGGTTATTACGCATGCGTCATTATTGATTGGCAAAATGTTTTTGATGTAGTAAATTTTATTACTTACTTAAATTGTTATTAAATCCAAAAATTACTCAATTAATAAAATAATTTAAAATAAAAAAAACAAATTATGCAATTTATTGCTGTAAAATATTGTTGTTGTAATAATTATAAATGCTTTTAACAATTTAATTTACTAATCAAATTAATATTAAAATTTTAGAACAATAACGGTTCTTTAAAACGGACAAATTTCAAATAAGTTCTTGGCAAACGATGGATTTTTGCGGCTGGGAGCACATTTTCTCAAAGATATATTGAGCGATACGCGAAGAGTCGCTGAACTGTCAGATGTTAAACAATTTTCTTGTCGGTACAAATTGTTTGTGAGGCAGCTCGGTGCACTGAAAATTGCGTCGCATTTATTCCTTAAAAGTTAATTACAGTTAAAAAGTCTGCGAAACCAATTTAAATAATTCCAGAACCCATTCTGTGACCAAACATTTTGACATTTCTCATTTTTGTTGACGCACAAAGGTCAGTCAAATATTTGTTGAGAAACGCAGTAAAAGTTGCAACAAAGGATTGAACAAAAACAACAACAACAAGAGCAACAACTAAAAGTGCATAATGGAGAACAAATCACCTGAAGCCACCACCGCTGAAAAGGAGTTGATCGATTTTTTCTCGGGAAATCCATTTGTTGAGATTTCCAAGGGAACGATCCATTTCTACAAGAATAACTCGGCCGCTGAAGGTGCCGCTTCAGCTTCGAAGACGGTGTGTCTGTTGGCAGTGCCAGCTTCGCTGACTTGTCATGACATTTTGAATTTCGTGGCACCGTCTCAGGCGTCGCTGCAGCAAATTCGCATTATTCGTGACGCCACACCAAATCAGTTTATGGTGTTGCTGGACTTTCGCACTGTCGATTCAGCTGTTGAATTTTACGATGCCTACAATGGCGTGCCATTCAACAGTCTGGAGGAGACTGTGTGCCGTGCCGTATGGGTCTCGTCGGTTGAGTGGGGCCACACCGGCCCAGCTCCCACCAACCATACGGAGTTGCCAACTTGTCCCGTCTGTCTGGAACGGATGGATGAAAGCATTGATGGTGTGCTCATGATTCTGTGCACACACACATTCCATACCAACTGCTTGGTTAAGTGGGGCGACTCCACTTGCCCTGTTTGTCGCCACGTGCAAACACCCGAGCTGGTGGAGAACTCTGCCTGCATGGAGTGCGAAAGTATTGAGGACATTTGGATTTGCTTGATCTGCGGCCATTTGGGCTGTTCTCGTTACCGTGGCGGCCATGCTGCTACTCATTTCCGAGACACTTCGCATAATTATGCTCTGCAATTGGGCAGCAATCGCGTCTGGGATTATGCTGGCGATAATTTTGTGCATCGCCTCATGCAGAATAAGAGCGATGGCAAGTTGGTGGCATCACCAGGATGTGGCCAACAGGATGAGGGCAAAATTGATTCCATTCAATTGGAATTTACTCATTTGTTGACATCGCAGTTGGCTGTTCAACGTAAGTATTTTGAGGAGAAGTTCACTTCTGTTCAGGCCAAGTATGAAGAAGAGATAACCGAGATGAAGAACTTTACTACAACGCTCGAGGAACGCAGTGCTGAAGCTGAGGCCCAATTGGAAGCCACCATCAAGGCTAAGAATATTTTGAAGAAACGTCTGGAGATTTCTACCGAAAAGTTGAAAGCCGCCTACAAGGAGCGAATTGAGGAGAAGGCGATGTCAATGGAGCTACTGAAGAACGTGGCTGAGTGGAAGGGCAAGTACAACGATTTGGAGCGTCAATTCCATCACTATGAGGAGGATAAGACGGCCGAGGTAATGGAACTTAGCGAACAGGTGCGTGATCTCATGTTTTTCGTGGAGGCTAAGAAACAGATAACCGCGTTGGAGATTGAAGCGGAGTTGGCTGGGGCTCAGGTGGTCGTTCCACAAGCCAATGATGTCTCCAAGATTCGCAAGAAGAAGAAGTAAATGATCTCTTTTATTCTTTAATATTAACTTCATATATAATAACCAATATCTTAAATATCAATATCTTTATGTATTAATTATTCATGGAATGATAAACAATAAATGTTCACTCATCAATGTCAACTCGCTTTTTAATTGTAAATAGAAATGTTTTTTCTTCAGGTAAAATAAAAAAATAACTTCTTTTACAGCAGTAAAATTTCGTGACAGTTAATTGAATCTCATTAAGAAATCCAAGAAAACACAGCTGACAAAAGACCAATAATTAACATTTTGATTTACATTCGCGATTCAGCGAAAATGTCAAGTATTTTTAAAGAAATTACATAATACAATTGTCGGATACTAAAAATAATTATCAATCCTTCTGGAAACCTGCGCCGTGAGACCAACCACACCTCAGTAGAGGAGGTCATCGGCGCCAGACGAATTTGATCTCGATGGACGATGGCCCGAATTTGAGGCAGTAAATTGATACTTTCACTTTTTAAATGCAAGATATATGCCCAGAGTTAAGATGACCATCGTACATGCTCTTGTTTACCACTTGCTTTTCGTCTTGAAGCGACGTTGCATTAAAATTGCAGCGAGATTCAGATGAGCTATGCTCATGTTTACTGAAATTCAGAGATGAAGTTGTCCTTCGTTGCAGCAACAATGAGTGAAGCGGCAAGGAAACAAAACGTGCAGTTTTCTGTGAAAAATTCTGCAGCTGCATTCTTTTTTTTATCTTAGTGAAGGTCTGGGTTGAGATTGCATCACAGACATTTACGCCGCGTCGGCTGCCATCTTTTGTGCTCTTCTGCGCATGCGGGCAACTTTTCTGGACCGTTTTTGTGCATGGCATTATGCATTTTTATGCAATTACTTGATGAGGGCAAAATGCAATCGACTCAACCGAAAAATGCGCGACAGATTCCAATTTGAGTGTGATTTGTGAATTTCTTTAAGGACAATACCAAAGAAAGTTACGAAAATGACTTTTTTTGTTGTTGAGATATTGGACTATTCATTCGTAAGAATGAGGTTTTTGGGATGTATGAGGAATTTTCGACGCTTCATATAATATTTGTGCATACATTTATTTTTAAAACAGTTGATCCGATTACATAATTATGCTCAGAAGTCAAATAGTTTTTTTTTATAATTTATTTACATTCTTTAAGGAAAATTGTTCCAGCAAAACATACAAGAAAAAATAAATAATTGTAGAAATAAATAGAAAAGCTCTGACTCTCTCTCTCAAAAGAGACATAAAAATACATAGTCCTTACAGGACAATGAGGAAGAAATATTTGCAGGAGAATAATGGATATATACAGTCAAACACTCGCATTTACCAGGCGTAGTTGAATCCCAAGCCATTGGTGTAGGTCATATGGGCGACGGCGGGAGCAGCGGAGTAAGCGACACCCAAGAGACTGGCTGGAGCGGCGACCTTAGCGACGGCTGGGGCATAGCCGGAATAGGCTGGTGCATGGTAAGCTGGTCCATGGTAAGCTGGAGCGGCGATGGCGTGTGTAGCATAACCTGGATGGGCATAAGCTGGTGCTGCGTAGGCTGGAGATGCGTAGGCTGGAGCTGCGTATGCTGGGGCAGCATAAGCACCACCGTAGTGAGCGACAGTCACTCCGGGATTGCTGACACGGACATCAGACTTGCTCACAGATGAGAATGGTGTGTCAATTGTCTTGGAGAAGGTGGAGATTTGACCAAGGTTGCCGTATGATCGCAGGATGTTCTGGTCCTGGGTGGTCACAGTTGGGGCGAGAATTGCTCCAGCGTTGGCAGCAGCGACCAAAGCGAACAGGGCGATGAACTTTAATGTTTAGAGATAGAAAATTGGAAATGGTTAAGATTATCCTTTAGCGTGAAAACTGCAATGCACTTTGTCACTGTACCTTGAACATTTTGATTGAGGTTTATGGGTGGGGCTGGCTGGTTAAGACACAAAACTACTTTGTGATTATCTGAACTCGAACTGTAGTGAATTTATGAATGCGCTGCGTTTTTATACCTAGGCTGGGTGTTCTCCAAAAGTGCAGCTACACTTAAAGCTGCAGCGCAATATAAAAAAAGGCAAAGCAAAAAGCTCACGCATATTAACCATGTGCAAGCTTTTTTTTTTGCGTCTGTCATTTGCGCACATATGTGCAGCATAGGTTTGTCTGTTCTGTTTGCAAAAGTCAATGGGATTTGGTTGTTGTTTTTTTGCCGGACACATTTCGAGAGAATTATGTGTATTAGCAGCAAATAGAGACATTTCGTTAAAATACATGAAACTTTATGTTCATTTTGAGACCCTGTGGGGACTTTTTTGGAATTCCGGCAGTCTAATCGATATTAACATGAGAAAAATATCAATTAATTGCAATAAATTCATACATGTCATCACATGGAATCATAATTCATAAAAATATGCAGAGATTTGATCAAATTGCCGGTTGGTACCCCAAAGATCCAGTGCAAAACCGGTACGCCCAGTGCATGGGTCACCTTTTAAATCTGACAATTAAATGCAATGCAAAATTTATTGTCTGATTGAATTGGTTGCGTCATATAAATGCCACGATCAATACGCGCCGGCGCGGCTGCATTACCTGGCAAAACGCATTTTAATCGATCGCCAACCGTTTGGTTAGCCATAGCCAGTGGACCACAGCGACCGGACATAACCTTAGCATCGGGCGCGTGCGCATTTGGAAAGTCTAATTAAACGCGTGCGAGGAAAATTGCCGCCACTCGATCACCGTTTAATTGCACATAAATTATGTTCTGGTGGAAAATTTATCTCTAGAATTGTTTTTCTCAACCGATTGATTGTCAAATCAATTAAAAATCCTTAAGTAATTCGTTCGACCTTATTTTGAGGTCTCTGGACGGAGTCTCTTCCACACCTAAGCGTTGTCTGTTTGTTTGTTTGTTGTTTTCTTTTGTGCTAAATTTATTGCGATTAAAATTCAATGCTGTCGTTTGTTTTAGGCGACTTTTTTTGTACCAATTTTATCTGCATCGATTTGACACTCAGCACGTACGTCAATAAGTGCAGAGATAAATGTTGCCTATCCAATTGGCCACGCCTGTCGCCAAATGGGTGCAAGAATTATTTGTATGGATTGTCATAATGGAACATAAAACATTTTTCGATATATTTAATTGGTCAAAAGCAAATTGAGAAATTTTCGGACCCGCACCAGCATTCCTGAAATCCACCAAAACAGCCGTTAAACAGACAAATTGAATATAATTAAACAGATTGACATAAATGGGCATAATTTGGACCTAATGCTCTCAATATAAAAGCGATTTAAAATCTGCGTGTGATTTAACTGGTGAAGGTGCGTGGCCCCCATGGCCCCGCCAAGATAAACGCCCACCCGATCTGCATTTTGGTACGGCGATCACACTCGTTGGGGACACAAATCGCATTTGCGCAACGCGGAGAAAATTCATTTGCATGTGGCGAACAATGGTGATCCATGATGTTCGGCATTTGCATTTGCGGCTGCGCATGACGAAATCTTGAGCATGTGCTCGTGTCGCTATTACATCTCAATTGATCCAACAACCAATTTGTCGAATCCATACTAAAGTGCGCGGCGCGACTTCATTTGCGCAGACACATGAACCGAATTCCGAGCGAATTTTAAATCAGCAACTCAAGCCTGCGCACTGGCGATGACATAATAGGCCGCCTATAGCCGCAAATCGTTTAGTGGGATTGAGAGTGGCTGGCGGGCTGCCGTCAGGGTGGTGCCTGAAAGTCTATATCGACTGTGACCTCAACTTGATTTGTGTTGTAAGGAACTGTCGACAGCTGGAACAATCAAAATTCGTTATCCTTGTCCATAATCTTGACCTTAACTACTCCCGCACGACACTCTGCAGAATAAGCAGATTAAAATGTATTCCACTTAATCTTATTGAATCGCCTTGACATTAAGTGACGTTGCCTCGTATTTGATTGCAATATGTTTTTTTTTATTTACGATTCATTGAAGTAATAATATTTACCAAAGAAGTTTATCTGCGGGAAACCGGTAATTTTGGCCGTTAAATGTTAAGATACTTACAGATAAAAGGTGCGTGTTACACAAAACTGTTGTTACTTATTGTGATTGCGAACATTACGGATTTTGAAATTCAAAAATTGCATTTATTTCAGTGATACATATAAAAGTATTGCTATCAGTTGTTAACTACTCTCTCTGACACATCCGATTTTTCTTAAAGCTACCGACATCGGCTCCCTTAAACTGCTTGGTGGTGTCTTCACCTTTCGTCCCCGTAGGTCCCTCAAAATCCTCGACAGATCAAGACATTTGATGAAATTGTCCTGTACATTGATCTCCTTCAGTTTGGGCAGCACCTTTTTCGTCACATTCAGTCTGGTCAATTTGTTCCCACGCAGAAATAGTTCGCGCAGTTTCTTCATCTTAGGAAATTCTAAGGTCTCCAATCCACTATTCGATATATCAAAGCGTTTCAATTGCCGAACACCGGCCAGCTCATTCTCACTTATCGACTTAATCCGCGTGTTTTCCAGGTACAAGAACTGCAGCTTTTCGAAGCTTTGCAGCATCGTTCCCAACTGACCAATGCGATTGCCAGAAAAGTTGATGTACCACAAATCGGTGTTGTTGGCCAGAACACTCAAATCAACCAGTTTATTGTTGGACAAATCCACAAATGTCAATGTCCTTACATTTGTTGCCGTTAGATTGGAGATGCGACAACTTCCCGCGTGGAGAGAGTTCAAAGCTTCAAAGCTGGAAATATCCAGCTCCTCAATCAGCTCGTTTGCGTAAATATTCAGCGATTTTAGGGTTTTCTTTTGTGCGTCTAGAGGCGGCAACGCACTAAGATTATTCTGTGAGATCACCAGTTCTGATAACTTTATGTTGTGAACAAATATGTTGGAACTGAACGTCCGTAGCTGATTATTGTGGAGATTTAGGTTTTTCAACTCAAGCAGAGGCGCGAATACTTCTGGAGTGAGTTCACTGATTTTGTTGTTCTCAAGGTTCAGCTTCTTCAGGGTGGATAATCCCTTGAATGCATTTTCATTGATTTCACTTAACTCACAAGACTGGAGATCGAGTCGTTGCAAGTTTGGCGTCAATTCAAATGTTAAATCCTTGATGACTTCAATTGGATTGAATCCCAATTGTAGCACTTTTAAGTGGGTGGCATTTGTGAAGTCGTCACGTCCAATTTCAGTTATATTTGTCACATCTAATTTAAGTTCAGCAAGTCCTTCGTGAATTATCTCAGCTGGAATCCGATAGAGATTTGATTCCACAAATGTAACCGAGTTCACAGAATGATCATAATTCTTTATGACTATTTGGTCATCTGTTGAGTTTAAAATGACGTTTGAAAACTCATATCCTTCGTCCACTCCATACTCCAGATTCGCGACAATCTCAAAGGAAAGTGCAGGAACAATGAAAGTCACAACAATTTGTAGCACAAACAATTTATTTACAGACATTTTTAATTCATAACTTCAACACGCACAATTCTGGGATTACGATGTTATCCGTGTGATTACAGCCAAACTACTGAATCTGGAATTTGTTAAAATGTAATCAAGCGCTGACCCATCTGTAATTTGGTAAACATTCCCAAGGCGATGAGTGACCTCCAGTTAGACTTCTAGCCGTATTACTCTACATTGAGATAGGCCAAGATGATTGACGCTCACACAGATTGGGAGCGGATGTGTTAATGCAATTCAGACATTACTCAATCTCGATTAGAAGAGTTTAATCACACGAAGCTTTCAACTCTTTATCAACGAATTTCATTGAAAACAGAGTTGTAGACGCTGTCACAGAAAAGTCTGAGGCAGCACTCCCTACAGGACTCGATAATTAATGCTCTGCCATAATTACACCAAAAAGAAATGACTCGATTGCATCATAGGGCTTGGCCTCTGCAACAAGTATATTGTTTTTGTTATAATCTTACTTTTATGCAGCCGCTGCTCTGGAATGAATACATAAGTTTAAAGGTGGCACTTCTCGAACCATAAGATCTCCTGCTGGAGGGGATGCTCCGCCAAACTGATTGTTATTGTTTTACCTCAGCCGGTCCAGTTAAATTCATGTTGCCTTGTGAGAAAGTTTTACAGCATTTTATGATTATGGAAAATATAGATTTAAATAATAAAAATGGGTAAATTTTATTTTGGGAAGATAAACAACAGAAAAAAATGAATTGTCATTGCAATGAAGAAGCAACAACAAAATTGGAGTAAGGATAACTTGTAAGCTCTTACAGTGTCTATAAATCTTGATTAAATGCAATCAACATTATAAAGAATATTATATTAATTATTGGGCAAAGTGAACTGGTTTTACTGGTAAATAAGTGGCTGAGTTTGAGTCGGCGCTCGTGACCTTTTCTTATGTCACAGACAGCAACACAAACGAGATCATTTACTCAGAGAAACCGTTAAATGTTATTTTATGTCCCAACATTACAAAAAGTAAAATAAAATTACACTTTTATGTATATTTAATTTATTTCAATGAAATAATTATATTTAATAAATCAAAAAACTAATTATCTGAAATGTAAACAATAATAAATCATTTTTATGACTTCCCGCCAAAAGATGGCGCTGAATTTGGTCTAAAATTGCTGTACTAAATTTATACATATAACCCGAATGACATTTCCAATAATTACGTTTATATATTTTATATATTGTCAATTTTGAACAGTTAAATCAGTTGCAACCTGCATCCTGGCGATAAACAACAACAAGAGAATGGCACCACACAAACGATTGTCCTTGCCATCCTTGAATATCAAGAAAAGGTGTAATTTAAACCGTTTTGTTGGTGACAAACTTAAGGAAAACAGTTATCTCAATGGTTTAGTGAAGTTTCAATCGAAAGTTAACCGCCGTCAATCGCTGCGAAGTGTCTCAAAGCCGGTGGCTATGGTGAGTACTTTGCACCTCAATTCTGTAGCTAAATAAACATCTCGGAGGCTGATTTTTAACTTAATGTACTACTTTTGGGTAGAATTAAGGGTTGTCATTACTTAATGTTCATGGATCATTAATTTAGGACCGATAAATCAAGTAGCATTTGTTGACACGACCTGTACTTAAGTCACTTGTTGGCTTGGCTTCTGTCAGTTTAACTTCAGCCGGTACAATTTAGTACAAACGGGTGGGGTCGTTGTTGCGACAGAAGAGGCCCTCTTGGTATTGTCGTATTTTCTTGATGTATCAAAAATACCAGATTTGCATCTTACAAATAATGTTTAGGAAAATTTTGGTTTTATGGCAGGATTACAGTTGTTTACTTTATTCCTTGCTGGATTTTATTTTGTAATCTTCTAATGGAAATTCAGTACATAATCTGTGAGAAAGATTATCTGGATTGAGGTATTAAATCTTGATTGTCTTACCTGTTAAACTTAAATGTTTTTAAATGCTAAGTCCAAACAATAAAATTTACTTGTCCCAGCCAAGACAATGCACCTCTTCATTAATCACATAATCGTCTGCCAGTTGTGACTAACTCTCAATTGGGCACATTGGATAATTAACCCATAATCGAGTTCCTATCGGGAAGCACAAAAAAAAGCGGCAAAGTGTGCCAGCGCTCGTCCAGTGTGCAAGCTCGTCGTCGTGACATAAATTTTAATGAATTCTTAAGCCACAACAATTAAGAAAATAGCTGGCTATCGCTTATTATTGTCTCAGAACAGCTCGGCGTCGAGCAGATGACATAAGTTGCGTTGCAAATGCCAAAGACAATAGAGGCACATTCTTAGTAGAATCGTGAGCTAAGACAGTCAATTGTGCGTGACATTTTCATACATAATTGGATTCAGTTTTCGGTACGGCTCGCCGTGTGTTGTCTCTAAGAGGTTGAAGGTCAGTTTGGTGGAATGGAAATGACAACTATAAGGGCGCCGGCTTATCGACGACGGTTCAAGTCACTTCCTGGGAGGAGTTCCAATGGCCGATTTTTGGTAAGAATTCATACAGAATGTTTGTGAGGGTCAGGGTCGCCAACCGGTTCAAAGGAAATTGTCAAAGGTCACACATTGCATTGCACAAACCGCGGTTCATAATATTACAGCTGGAAGTGGACTAGTTTCTTACACTTGTTACATACGGCACTAAGTTACGTCACGCGCTTTAGCTAAGTGCCACTTATGTAGCTAATTTCGTAAAGTTCCGGTTTAACAGGCTGAAGTATTTTGTTTGATGCGTCGACAATAATTGCAGCAATTGTGTTTAAGTAATTTCTTTCTTTAAGTGCGGCATCGTGAAAGCTTTATCATAAAAAAACAAAGCTCAACATTCTCAAAAGCTTATCATTTCATTATATTATGTGTTTTAAGAAGCTTCATGCTCGTATGTGTTTACCATTGTCGATCTTGTTAAGTGTAAGTGTTAAGCTTTCGCCTAAGCATTGTGAAACTGCAATTGTTATTGATTCCAAGACACAAGGGAAGTGTCTAATTCTTCAATGACTCTATTGCTCGCCTCACATACGAATGCTTCGAAGAAATCGCCTATATAATTATGTAGAAAATTGCGCATAGCAAAATTGCTACTTTCATCGGCAAATCTCCGTGATTAATGGGCAGCGCCAATCAATTCTTTACATATTTCTAAATATATTATTGGTCTTTATCGTATGAGTGCACAATTGAAGCTGCTTTTAATGTAATCAGTTGCATATGTGTGGCCAAACCGCGACCCGCACTTGTGAGATCGATCGCGACAGAAACTGAAAGCGCACGAGTTGTCGATCTTGAAGACGTGCGGCTTTTGTGTTGAGGTTTGCGCCGGATTATTTCACACCTTCTGTCAAATTTTAGCAAACTCATATGGGAATATGAGATTTGTGTGTGATAAATGTGATTTGATCTGTCGCCAAACGTCTCTCGAATAGTGAAAGTCAAGTATCAATTTAAGATGGTGAGATGGAGAAACTAATTAGCTCGTTATGTATCAATTAGCATAACTTTGAGGAGACGATGTTTGCGGTCGAGAGAATTGTTGTTACTTTTTATTTGTTGGTTTACCTGAAGTATTAGCGGTAAATCTTAACGCTCATTCAATGTAAGAACTCTTTCGATTTCAATTTATCGAATTTATTATTATTATATTTCAAAGAAATCATATTTCGCCATTGTTCACACTGATTTTAATCCATGATGTAATTAGCTTTGCCAATACAGACGAATCGAATTGTTAACACATTCGGCACCAATTGATGGATTTTCTAATAACAAACAGTACACATACCATACGCTTATGCAACGTAAACATTAATGTTTTGTGTTGCAAAGTTTATGTTCTATTTTTTGCTGTCTCGCGAATTCACTTTTCTTGAGCTTTAGTCGCAACATTTAACAAATAATAAGAAAGGTCAGCTGATTTTGAATGATTTTTTGTTTTTAATTTGTTGAAATAAATAGATTTTTGTTAAAGATTTTAAGCCAAATAAATGGGATCATTAAAGTCACTTCCAGATCGATTGCAATCTTCAATAATTAAGTTGTTTTGGGGCGGACAAACATTAATTATTTGCAATATTAATTGGTTTTGAGATTTAATCATAAATTAGTGGTGCTTTTCCGGGTTTAAATGTCACCAACAAAATATGAAAATTCCTAAAACTGAGGCTAAAATATGAATCGAAAGATTTAAATGATAATCCAGCGACGAACGTGGTGAACATTTATAACAGGAAGGATGAATGTCATCATTCCCACATCTTGAAATTTTTGCTTAATATGCATATCCGATTCGAATTTACTCATATGTGATCATTTAGCACAAACTTCCCACTAATAAATAGTTGTTGCACTAATTAATAACTCAATTCGCAGTCTTTCATTGTTTCAAGACAAATGTAAATCTTCGAATGAAAACAAAATAAAAGAAAAGAAAGTAAACGTAAAGATATCGCGCCAAAAATTCACTCTTTTCAAATTCTCTGCACACATGCAGATTGAGTGAGATTCAAGGTGGCCACAAATCACATTCTCTTCACCAGCTGATTTGCATACAGACATATGTGCATTGACTTGGTCAGTTTTTTCTTAGCTATTTCTTCGCGACGCGACGTTTCAATTGTGTCCATTTGAGCAGAGAGTCACGTCCGCCGCATCTTATCTTCTCAATGGATTAATTATAGGTAAAAGAGTCCACTTCTCAATGCCGAAAATATGAATGAAAATAGAAGCCGCGAAGTTTGCACGTTTAGAAAGCTGGTCGACAGTTAGATTCGCGCACACTCACATGTGTGACATGTAACTCAATGTCTCAACTCTGCGTCGACTTATTAAATCGTATTAAGGTTGCATTTTCTGCTTGTGGACACGCAATTTCACGGTCGTGTGGTTTTCTCTGTTGCATCGCTGCACTTATGTGGAGCGTGGGAGATGTTTTATAGATGCGGGCTTCCTTCAGATGCAGCTTCATATGTGATGAAGTGATTTATTGGTTAGCCAGTTTATGACAGTAATTGTTGGAGGAGGGATATGTTATGTGGGACAATTCCCAGATTTGTGGGAAACAATGGCAACAGTTTGGCGCATTTAAAATTGTTCTCTGACGATAAATTTAGTGTCCACCCGAAATTTCATGTTGGACAAGTCTTAAATCAATCTTCATTTGTGTATTCATAAAGAAATCATGCATTCAAGTAAACAGACGTCCAAGTGCTTCATACGCAAATATTTACAGCTGAGTCGACCAATTTGTTACTCATGTTGTAAATATTATGAATTTACTCGATAAAATGTTTGGGAAAATACACTTTTGTACACAAAAAGAAAAATCATCTAAAAATACAATTATTAAGTGAAAACGCATCGTCCCCGCGTCAAATCAATAACTAATAGCATTTTTATTCAAAAAAATTATTGTGCAACTGAACGTGTCTCAGAAGCTCGCCAACGATAATCATTAAAAAGTCTGTATCAGGTGAGCCATTGTCCGTACAAATAAGCAATCTTTTATCACCGTTTGCCGTCAGGTTACAGGTAGCTGGGAGCACTTACATTTATTAAACGCATTCCTTTACCTTAGCCGCTTTTATTGAATCAATAATTTGATTTTCGGAAGTGAAAGTCATCATGTGCGTTCAGTTGCACTCGCAAACGAAGGTTTTACGTACTAACTAAGAGATTTTATTGCGACATAAAATAGTTATGCTAAGTTTATGTGAGCAGGATTGCAACTGATCAATCGAGCATAAGCAGAGATTGAAAAGAAATGCGGATTCGATTATTCTCGTATGTTGTGTGCCAGTAATTGTTCAATTAAAATCGTTAAATGGTGTTATTAATATTATTTTCTGCCTCAATCGCGAAAGAGGCTAAAAAAAACGAATGTCCTCCTTACCAAACGGGATTGAAAGATATTATATTGTCAAGAAAATTGCCTTTAAGACAACATAATTATTT
>JANSTS010008714.1:92946-118563 GCA_026546915.1 Sylvicola fuscatus | reverse complement strand
GTTGGAACCAGGTTGGAACCAATAGTATGGATTCTATAACAACACAAAACAAAAAACTTGCCAAACAACTTACATTTGGCGTCTATTTTTGCATCTTGAAGGTTTGCAGGTGACCCCAAAACGTTGGGCCAGTTTTTCCGCTTTTATTCATGCCGACCTCTTCCTACTGAGCTGATGATTGGCACTTGATCCAAAGCCACTTCAGCTCGTTACCAAGCGAATGGCTTGTTAATTGCTCGCTAAGATCATCTGCAACGCTGTAAATTGATTCTACTGGCAGACGATGTAAGACATTGCTGATTAATGAGAAATTGTGAGTGCGTGCGGCTGCCATCTGCTTACAATTTAGCAAACAAAATATAATTGTTAATTGCAATATTTTTTAATTGTTTTCTTAATGTTTTGTTTCATCTTAAATGAAGTCTTCGCCTGTTAAAAAAAAAACTCTAAGACGATATAGAGTCTTACAGATTTTTTATTTAACAAGTTCTGCATTTGAGTTCTTGCACAGTTGCACTTGTAAGTCATGAGTTCAGAGGCCTAGCCATGCATGAGATCTCTCGTTTGCATCTTGAGGCATAAAAGATTAGAGATCTCTTCTTCTCTTCACGAGTAAATGCACGGAAAATTACGTTTTTTGCGTATTTTTTTCTGGAAAGGGCTATAGGGCTGCAGTTTGCAATTTGAAAATCCAAAAAAACTGCAGACAAATTTTGTCTTAGTTATTCAGTTAAGAAACAACAATTTGTTTCTACTTTGGTAGTTAATTTTTCAATGCTTAAAGCATTTCTTACACTCCAGTTCGAGTATGTGAAACTTTTAATTGCAGTGCAGCAACTTACAATTATTAATATACCATATTAAGTCAACAACCATACAAACTCCATTTACATACAATAGCGTCTTACTTTCGCTTAATATTTACACATCATTAGAGTCGGTAAATGATACATTTAACTCCGACAATGGTAATTTGAAGATTGCTCACGATTTCCGGATGGAAAACAATTTGCCAACAACCCAGAGTTGGCGTTTGATTGATGATGAGTTTGTATATGAGCCAATGTCTTGCTGAACTAAGAAATAGCTAAAGAGGTCAAGCATCTCGGTTGTTTGTGCACTTTTCTGCATTCCTGTTGAGTACAAAACGCGGTAATTCACAAAAAAGAGGCATAAATTGTAATTTGCAGAGGTCAGCTGGTTTCTGAACTCTATTCGACTGTTAAATTTAATGAAACATAACTCAGATTTTTTTTAGCAAAACTGCCATTGCTCTTAAGATTTCCATCTTTCTTGTGGCCCAAGGTGTGAGACTCGAAGTCATCTTGTCATGACACGTACAGAGATCCTTCAAAAACTGGTTTCTCGGTAGTTAAATTTGCTAAATTTGTTTTTTTGTTGTTGATCGATCACTTCTAAGTGCCAGCACTTCCACATATCACTCTTGTCATCCGCCCTTCCAAAGCCACCACAAAACGTGATCGACGTGTCTGTTTTGGCATTGCGGAGCCTGCATTTTCCGGCAAAACAAAACCACAACCACATGAACACCGAAAATGCGAAGCGATTGCGTCACTGGCTCGTACAATATGCTCTTCTGGTTTCATGTGGCTTATGTCGCGATAAAATATTCTCCGACGTATGTGGCGGCGGGAATTTAACAATATAATCTCCAATTCACATGAGTTAGTTGCTGGCTCACAATCTGCCATCCGGTCTACAGTTAAACAGCGTTCTAGAACGGCGAACAGTGTGACACTTCGAAGCGTATTTCTTGGACCAAAACTAAAGATCAATTTTTTTCCTTTTTCAATAAACTTAGAACTTTCTGACCACGAAATGTAATTCCCGTGATTTTAATTAAAGTGAAACAGTGAAAAAAAAAACCGGAAAGATCGTCAATAGACTTTACAATATTGAAAAACAACGAATGAATCATCTTTCCCTCAGCTCGTATTTCATGAGCCCCCGTGATCACAGTGAAATCAGTGAAACAAACGAAAGAGACTCGCGTTTCTTGGATGAGAAGACGCTGCAGCATTAAAGGGGAATCGTAAGACATATAAATTTCTAGTGATACGATGGAATCATGTTTCCCGCCATTGGCAGCGCTCTCACTACGCGGTAGCTCTTCCTCGAAGTCACTAAAGAATCGCCACAGCACCAGCGGACACCTACAGCCGGCGCCATTGCAGAAGAACCAATCCGTCGACATGATCAGCGAACAGCAGTGCACCAACAACAACAAGCGCAACCAAAAAGACATAATGCCAAAGCTGGAGGTCCTGCAGGATCTGGATCTGTACTATATCAGGCAGATTGCGTCTAGTCTAAAGGTGTGTTTTCAATTGTCCACATGAATTTGTGTTTGGAATCGGATCAATCGCGCCGCTTTTTGGTCAATAGTAATATGAGAGCAATTGGTCCCTTGTGGATAGTCACCAATTCCTAGAAGCCGACATAGATTCTCGCCCTTTTTGCTTTGCGCTTGACACATGTACGCCTCGTTTGCGCGTATTCTCTACGAGCCGACACCCAGAGACGATACTCACCGGAAGGAAGTGTCGCACATGTGCCCATATGTGTAGGTTTTCGTGCCGTGCAGTTTACATTTGCGTATGTTGTGTCAACCATAAGTACATAAGCCGAGAGACACTGGCAATGTTTGCTCGGTTCTGCCAACATTTGTGTTCGGCCTGCGTGCCTGATTTGTTGATGAGCAGAAAACGTTGTCTTTTCGCATATTTTGCATTTTAATGGACGTACAATCATTAATCAGGTTTAACTTTTCGTTTTTTAAAGTTAAGACGTACCTAAATTGTCAGACGCGAATTGAAGCTAATTAATTCTGCTAGGCATCGGTGGTCAATATCGCAGAAATTTTCTGCCAGCGGTTCAGACAAAATGTCAAGGTGCTCCAGTGCTGTACCGCCCCGAATGGCTTTCATACTTAAGTAGTTCAACTTTAAACTTAAAGCATGTGGCATTTACCGATAAATTTCCATGGCACAAAGATAAGATAAGACAAAATGCAAATAAACCGCCAGATGACGTCTTTTGGCATAAACAAAACGATATAATTACAAAAAAAAAGTTCTTTTTTTGTTCCACGGTTTTGTTATTTTAAATGTTTAAAGGAATTTAAAATTTTTAAATAATAAAGTTAAACGGAAAAGGACCAACAAAAGTGTTCAAGGTCAAATTATTTTTTTTTACGTTATCTGAACAGGTAAGCTTTTGTCAATTATTTCTTCAACATTTTTCGAGGCCTTAAAATCCGACTGTTAAACTTCAAAGCTTCAAAAACTCTGCTGAACGTCTCAAGGTTAGGCAAAAATTCGTTCAAGGTCGTAATCGCAATTTTCCATCAAAAACACAAGTTTTCGTTTATTTTTTGTTTGGAAATAATGTTTTCGCTTGCTCTCCCTGTCGCTTATTGTTTTTTCTTACCTTTAAAAGTTTAATGCAATAACAAAAATTGTCTGCAAAATCGAATTCAAAACTGTTAAGTGAATGTAACTTTGGTCATTGAATGTGTTAACTGATATTTCTATCAAGCAGCACATGAAAGACTTTTCAAACCACTGAAACGCAGTTCTTACAGCTGAACTTCTTATATAAAAGAACTTGAACTCAATCTCCTTGTGCGACAACTTTGAAGGTGTGCCACTCGTTTAAACCGAATGAGTCGCTTTCATTGATCAGTGATACATAAAACTGTTTAGTTGGGAAGAAATGCATTTCGTGCCATATCAAATTAGTCGCAGTCGCTTCGATTGTGTTCATTCCCGTTCACATAGGCAAATCACCCGCTTGGCGGCCACCAAATCATGCGGATTCCCGGTGTCATGTTCCCGACTGTCACGAGCCGCGACTCAAAACCAGGTTGAAGCGTCTATAAGTGCATACGAGCCACGGTGTCAGATGTACCGAAGCGTTTTGAGGCGGCAAAGAGAAAATTAATTGCATTTCTTACGTATAGACACAATTGGCAGCTAGATGAGGATGATGATGGTGTGAGAAGGCCGCCAATAGAACGTGCAATAAACCGTGAAGGTGGAAACAATGCGAGCGCTTGACTTTCGATTATTGATTTGCAGACTTGGCGGTGCGCACTTGCATTTCATTTTCGTTTCCAGCCGTCCGGTTTTGTTCAGTCATTTCTTGCCTGCAGCGGTTTTTGGCTGGTCTTTTGAACTGAAATTCCCTTTCTTAATTTTGACGTTATGAATTTCGTGGCTGGAATTATCTTTGCGGAGGATTCCACTCCCTCCCATTGCAAAACAACATTTAGTTGTCAAAAATCAGTTTCTGCTGCATTCCGATTGACCGTAAAAATGAAGTTGCCATTGTGTCTTACTTTCAGACACAACAGAAAGCAAAATGAGTGCACTGAACCGCTATCCAAGACAGTACGAGACGCGATTATCTTTCGTCGACCGCGGGCGCAGCTTAGTCGCGCTTTAACGTTTTCCACACGAGAAAATTCCGCTGTCAGACAGCCGGCAATACTCCACATTTCGACTGCAATCCGGTAATTTTAAATTCATGAATTAGTCACACCGGCCACAGAATGGAGGACGTCTAACGAGACACATTAGTTCTGCCAAATTGCAACGATTCGTTGAGAGAATTCCATCACGCGGAATTCAGTTGTGAGGAAACTAATTTTAGATTGTCGAAAGTGAGCCCAAATGGCGTGATGACTCCTCATTGCGCTTAGTTGAGATGAAAATGTATTCCAAGCACTAAGCCAATATGGTTTTTATCGACAGCAAACGCCTACCAGCGACGTCCGCTCAAGGACATTGATCGTCTGTCACTTCACCAAATGTCATTTCAATTATTCAAATAAATCAATTAGTAAACATGTTGTTCTGTGGCGCATTTGGCAGTTCGCTGGAGTGTCCAGGAAAAATCTTGTTCAAACATTTGCTTGTTTTATTCTAATGGCGCTTGTTTGGCGGGGATGTGGGTGACAGCTGGCGCGTTAAAACATGCACCAGATCAACTGAACCTCTCGTTCTCTGCCTCCTATAGTGACGCCTACTCAAAATTGGGCTTCAATTTAATGGTTTCTATCGATTAGAATTAATTACCGAGTGTCCATGCCAAGACAGGCGTGCGATGTGAGACGTTTTCAACGCAACTCCCAAGGCACTGGCGTCAATTGGGAAATTTCGGAGGCGTTAGGAAGCGAATTAGATGCAACAATAAAACATGATGACCCAATTGTGTCGCTGAGCATCTTAATGTCAATGCACTCGGCTTCAAGTTACAGCCAACAATGCAACTAACACCTAAGCTGCAGGTGTTCGGAGGAGACGTGAATGCACTTTTACTTTGCATCTACACGATTGTCGTAATCGCAGAAGAGATTAGTTCTGCGATTGGCAAACAGTATTAAATTCATCTTAACGGCCAGACGTAAAAGCACCGTTTCATTTCGTTAAACATTCAGTTCAAACAGCAATTAAATGGATGAGATTTCGACTTTGGGAGGCAAATAATGGCTCAACCTGGTGTTGGCTTGTGGCAAATATGCCAACGACGTGTTCCATAGTTGATGTTGAGTGTCTCTGTCGGCCGAGCCCAGAATTTTCTGTGGCCTGAACGCGTCGTTTGTCGGCGAGGTGGTGTCTCATTAAAATTTGAATATTCTGCGATTCCCCCTCTTCCTTGACGACGGGCGACCTCCGATTGTCTGCAGAAATGCTTATGCATTTTGGCCGTGGGCGTCATTAGCATACCAATAAAGTTTATGGTAAGGTTTTGGCATTCTGTCAAATTGCATTTTGTTGTAATTACAAATTTTGTTGTTGGTGTCTCTTAATTGATTGCCTTTTTGTTTTTAGCACACATTTTTTAGAGGCACCGTTATAAATTATGACCTTTCTGTCAGGACAAGGGCAAACGTGTCAAAAGTTTTCCTGAATCGTTAATCAGAAGACAATCATCGAGGCGGCTGTTATTCTTTAATTAGTTCCAATTGAGTTTGTCGGAGTTTCTATTGATTGGATTTCACGTGAGATTGCTTCACGCCACATCTCCACATGGAACCCACGCACATTATGAACGCACGACGCGACGTCTTCGCCGCTTCTTCTGCGTTTTCTTTGCATCGGTGCTCAAGTGCATCACTTCAAACGAAGTGAAACCCAACAATTGAATGGAGTTTTCATTAAAGAAAAATAAACTCCCTTCATGTTATGTCAGTGAAAAGAATTTCGTTTTTCCACAACAAAAAACGTGTTGATAGTGAGATCCTTGAAGATCGAACGTATCAATACCAGACACCTGTTGCGATCGCAATTCAATCACATCGAATGTAAATATTCATGAGGCGCAGCTCTCGCACATACACGCGAATTGATTGAATAAATTGTGCGATCGAAAATGCCGCGATCGCGCGATCTCGATGATGTCATGATGCGTGATCATGACGCGTTCAAGCCCAATGAGTGGCTGCTCACAACGAATGAAGCTTGGAATCCGTTTTGTTCGTGCCTTCATGTTTATTTTGGCGTGAATTTTCAGCTATCACTCATTCAATTAACGTTTATCTTTAAGAAAAAATCTCATTTTTTTAATTACTTATGATTGATAAGGATAAAGACATCTTGAGGTTGCTTCACCAATTCATTAAAGCAATTCATTAATTGAAATATCCAATTCAAATGGTAAATTATTGTTTTATGACCTCAAATAGCTGGAATCGAACATTTTACCATCTTCCTGTTTATTGATTTTTGCAGCTCGATTGTTTGTAATCGCTATTCAATGAATTTAAAGTGGCTGCGATTTCTCAAAACATCGCGTTAATAGTTCTAAATAGTTTCTGTTGCCAAGTCGTTAGCGTAATTTCTCACTATGTGGTCCAACACCACAAACAATCCGACTGACGCCACGTGAAACAAATCCGCGTATGACCTTTAAATGTGGAGCTTGGCAAATTGAATGCCCCCCCCCCCACTCTGGTCAGCGGTGTCATATTGTGATTAATCTGTGCAGACGCCCAGTTACCCAGTTGAGGATGTACCGAAATACGTTTACGGAGAAAATGCTCGTTTATGCTGTAATTTATGCTCGGGTTGAACTGGAAATTATAATGGCAGACAACGTGGTTTTTGGCGATTGATCGTTTAAAGAGGCGTAACGGTGCGAGATTTGGAACTGTGCGATTTTGGAACTGTGCGATTTTGGAACTGTGTATTGATTCTATGAAAATTAATAGAAAACATAACGGCTGTGGGGTCTACTTTACATTGCGAATTTGCATCTAATTTAGGTGAAAGCTCAACCTACACCGAAACTGTGGTAACATGGAGTTATGTTCAATTTACCAATTTGGCAAGTGATTGGGTTTTTTCGGTTCATTTGTTTATATTATCCGAACATGATTTGTACCCACGTTCTCATGGACCCCAGATTTGACAAAAGGTCGTTGTAATATTAATTTGTGTTCACACGTTTGGCTGCTGTTTACTACCTGCAATTAAAAAAAATCTCAATTATATTTAATTAATGTTTTATTGTTTTTATGATGTAATTGTGGTAACTAATTAAATAAGGCAAATGTATGCCCTTGATCCTGTAGCTGTAATTAAAAAAAACGAAAAGACGTTTACAGTTTAAACATTTACAGTTTTTAATCCAGAATTAAATAGTGAGACAATTTAAAAGTAATTAGCAGATCAATATTATGCATTTGTACTCGTCAAGGGGATGCAGGTAATTTTAAGGGCTCATTGAGACCCTTCGTATAAAAACCGCCTTCAAATTTGTTAACTTATTTAGTAGCACTCTAACAGCAGTCAGAACCACTTCTTGGTTAATAATTTTAAAAATATATTTTGAAAAATTAAGAGAAAAACCATGACTCTCAAAAATAAGGTAAATTGAAGTTCTCAGAGGTTTTATTACTGCGAGGTCTCAGAAAGGACGACTGTTTGTGTATAAAAACGTCTTTATTGTTCTCGAAAGATCTATAAGCACATCTTCATAAGATTGACTCTTAAAAATCCTCAAACTGAATAATAGCATTCAAATTTTAATCCTTTTTTTTTGTGATTTTCAGGAACTCGATCTGGAGCAAAAGATTGACTTGGAGATCAAAATGCGTGAGGGTTCTGCCAAACTGCTGGCCGCCTGCAATAATCCCAAGAACGCATCAAAAAGTCAAAGCAGCAACGGCGGCAATGGATCAGCCACCTCACCACATAACACCCAAATGTTGGAAGCTGCCAAGAATCTGTTGACCTCCAACGAGCGAATGACCGCTTACATGGCCGAGCTGCAGCGTCGCAAACGTGATCGTGACACCATCGGCAACATTGGCCCTGGAAAGGGAAAGCCAACCGCTAAAGTCTCGCTGAGCGAGATTCGTATGCCGTTGATGTGGCGAGATTCGGATCACTTCAAGAACAAGGGTGACCATCGTAGATTCGCCGTATTTTGTTTGGTCAAAATTGGTACTGAGATTTACGATACAACGCTGCAGTGTCCGGTCGACAGGAATTTGACAGATGCCAGCTTCCCTGATTCCATTTTATTGTAAGTCGATTGCTGATTTAAATAAAAAGTGCGATTATTAATCGGTTTTTAAACATTTCAGCACAAATGTGACTCCAGATTTTGAGTTAAAGCTGGAAGTTTACGCAGTGATGATGGAATCAGATCTGTCCATAGCGTCAACACCTCGCAAAATCAAAAACACAATCCACAGCTCCATCAGTCGAACAGTCGGCAAGAGATTGGCAGCGAATTTAAAAGATGAACTGAACAACACAAAAATGTAAGTCTCCATTTGGTTTTGTTGACTTAAGAAACTTTCTAATATCTTATCGCTTTCTTTTAGTGGTCCCAAATTTGACTTAATCGCAACTGCGCATTTAACACTACAAGAAGCATCTGACCTCCCGCACACTCACGACCTCTGTCTGTCGCCCAATAACGCGCCGAATGCCGCCACCAACAAACTTCCACTGTTTGGCCATTTCTGTTGTCGACTGGCCGTCCAACCTGACTGCATGGAGCAAAGTAGCTGCTCAGGACCGCTGCTGATGTGCGCCAAAGGACCGACACGTCCTGTAGATGGATTCGGTCGCCTTCAGGCGTTCCGTCTCGATTTGTGGGATCAGGAATCACAATGCAAAGATAATATTGAGCCAAGGCGGACTTTAGATGTGACAAGAGACACAAAAGTCAAGGGCCGTGATTGTGACATCACAATTTCTAACATGGAAGAAGGAACTTTTGAGGTAAGATTGAGATTAAACCATTGATTTAGTGGCTGGGTTTTAACCAATTTGATTTTTTGTTGCAGGATTATGTCTTCAAAACGCAATCCGCTGAAGAAGCTTCCAAATGGTATGCTGCACTGAAGCGATGCATCAAGGAGCATTCGCAATGGGATCATGTGACGATTGCACCTCCAATGCCGTTGGCGGCGCCCGGAAATTCAAAGCATTACTTTTTGCGTTCTGCACGGCAGGGCTCTCTTTATGATCAAGTGCCAATCTTAGGTAAGAACTTTTCAAGGAAAACTGTGAATCCAAGCTAATTTCAAATGAATTTCTCTTCAGATGTCGACAATCGCAGCACAACAGCAAACTCAACACGTCCCAGTGTTCATGATATTTTCACAATGCCAGCGCCAGTCGACAAATCCCCAACTCTGGGCGACTTCCGCAGCCGCACCTACTCGTCCAGTCGCAGCAGCAGCCACAGCAGCAGCACCTTGTCCGCTGGCAGCAGCATCGGATCGATCAGCTCACGAAAAAGTCATTGGCCATTTGGTGGCAACAAATAAACTGTCGTCCGATTCATCTTTAGGATCCAATTCCACGAGAACATTTACTGTTCGCTCCCTGTCTTCATCTATTTATATTAAACTTATGTATTAGACATTTCCCAGATATGGAAAGCTCTCCGTTATGCTGTAAGTGTCTTGTATGTTTATGCAATCCGTGCGTTAGCCAGTTTTTCTTAAAGTGTAAACTTTTAATTATATGTATTATTAAATTAAAGCGAATAAATCTTTTTCAATATTCTACATCTTTACTTTGTGAATTGTTTCAGATAAAGAAAACGAGTATTTTTACGAAATTATTCAATTATTTATTGCTAAATAACTTCGTGCAATTGTTATTCCTTAATTAATGCATCTCCTTATATAAAACCATCGCAATTATTCTAAGACGTAAACACTAAAATCTCTGTTGGAAGTTCTGTTGTTGCTGTGAGTTGTTGAACATCATTTGTTGTTGATTCTGTTGATGATGAAATTCTTGTGGTTGATTCATTTGGCCGTTTTGCTGCTGATGCCCACTGGTACCAGACAGCCGGACGCGCTTAGCATTCTGACTGTGATCATGACTACTGGCCTGCGCCTGATTCTGTTGTTGCATCTGAAAACGAAAACAAACCAAATAAGCCAACACCAAATTTGTTTGCCACAAGGCAGCAGATTCAGACACGATTCAAAGTTACCAATCTTACGTTTTGCTGCTGTTGATTCTGTCGCTGTTTGTTTTCAGACTTGTCCTCTTGATCGTCATCAGTCAGGAACTCACGTTTGGGATACGGAATCGGACAGCCGGTGAAGACATCAGTTGTGGGCAGTGGATCTTCGGAGAAGTATGGATCCTGCATGGCCTGTTCCGATGTGATCCGCTTGTTCGGGTCCATCAGCAGCAACTTTTGCAGCAGATGAAATGCCTTGGAGTCTGGCTTGATTTTATGCCTCTCCATGTATTTGACCAGTGAACAATTAGAGTAACTGCCGCGTTTAAAGTCTTTTGTAAGTGTGTGATGCTCTGGCATTTTTCGTATGTCTTCCCAGTCCTTTTCCTGTGGGAATCCCATGACATTGAAAATTCTGTCCAACTGGTCATGGTGATAGGGATTGCTGGTTTTAATATCTTCTTGGCGGCAGTGAAAGATGGGCTCAGATGTTAATAGTTCGGCGAAAATGCAGCCTATTGCCCAAATATCGATGGCTTTGGTGTAGTGACGTGCGCCCAGCAGCAGCTCTGGGGCACGATACCAAAATGTGACCACGACCGGGTCCAGATCGGCGAGTGGTTTCAGTGGGGCGTTAAACAATCGAGCGAAGCCCATGTCAGCTATTTTGACGCGTCCTCGTTCATTGCCTTCGCCCATCACAAGTATATTGGCAGGTTTCTGTTGGATTAGAACTGGCCTGTTGTACAAATGGCGTTCATAAATTGGCTACACCAAAACTTACCAAATCGCGATGCAGCACCCAATTGCTGTGCAAATAGTGGATACCATCTAAAATTTGATGCAGCAAACTTTTTACCATTCCCTTGGGAACCATCACAGGCTTTTTGGCAGCTTTAGCTCCCCGATGAAATTTGATTATGTGCCACAGATCATGTTCAGCATAATCAAACAACAGCCACACCTACGAAAAACGCCACACAACAAACATACAGTTACAACAAACAACACTCAACATCAAGAAAAATGGAACACCAAATCTTCCCAAAATGTAAAAAAAAAAACACCGCTCCCAGTGAAAGGAAGGAGGGAGGTGGTGAGAGAAAGATAAACAACAATACCTTGCGGTCATTGTGCGAAAGAAACACTCGTATCAGATTAATCACATTGGGGTGCTTCAATTCGCGCAACAGCTAAAATAGTGAACAGAAATTCTTTAATTAAAATCGATCTTTCGCCAGTTGTGCACACTCACTGCAATTTCCCTACACGCCGACATCGACAGGCCTGTGCCCTCAATTTGCTTGAGGGCGTAATCCTTGGCGTCGTTGCCCTCCTTGCGGTGCGCCTTGTACACATGGCCGTAGGTGCCGCGGCCCACTTTGCAGCCCTCAAACTCGAACAGATCCTCCACTTTGGTGCGTTCCGCTTGTGTTTTTACCTTGAAATCATAATCCATCATAACCGAGTTCATTGTAGAGAGACGGGCAATGGGATGGGCGCGTTTACGTGGACCAGGTTAACAACGATCGCAGCCGCACTTTTTACTTAGTTTAAACATTTTAACGAACCACTTTTGGCTATTTTCAAATTTATTTAAATATTGGAAAAATTGAATTGACGTTTGCAATTTGGCTGAAATTAAGAATGCAATGGAAACGCTACCTCGGCATAGTCTCAAGAAAATGCCAGGTTGCCGATTTTATACGTTTCAAGTCAAAAAGAACAAACATACAAAATGGCGCGAACCGCAATGTCAATATAGACATATGTATTTTGTATATAAATAAATTTCAAACGGTCAGTAAATTTAGCGCGATTTTTGAAAAATACAATTTTATTTTTTTTATGAAAATTATACAGAAATGAAAAATGCTAAGAAAAATCTTCAAGATCCATTAACCTTAACCTTAACTCTATGATATGCATTGCTTAGCACTCCTCTGAGTGTCCAGATATTTTCAAAGCTCTCCGGTTGAACATTGTAGTTGGAATCGACAGCCTTGGACCAAATTTCAACTTCTTTGCAGCCCTTCTCTACGGGAATTCGTGCCGTCCACAAAGACCATCCCCAATGTCGACCGGACGGTGCATTTTTGACATCTTCCTGCTCCAGTTCCGCCACATGCCACGTTTTTCCTCCATCACCAGTAATGTCAACACGAACTATTCGATTACCACCGCCCGACCAGGCGTATCCCTTGATCTCAATGCATTTGTTTTCATCCACTTTCACCGTACTTCCATCAGTTGGCAAACAAATAGCTGAAGTCACCGGCATAT
The DNA here is from genome assembly GCA_026546915.1 of Sylvicola fuscatus. Lineage (NCBI taxonomy): Eukaryota > Metazoa > Arthropoda > Insecta > Diptera > Anisopodidae > Sylvicola > Sylvicola fuscatus. The sequence goes on along the minus strand of JANSTS010008714.1, from coordinate 105,816 downwards.
TCTGAATAGCTGGCGACTTTGTGAAATCAACAGTGTCCCAATCGACGCTCGGACTGAATCCCTTGTAGTCGTTCTGTTGCCAATGTGAGTCTGACTCTTTTGGCGAGATTACTATGCGTCCAATCCATTTGACGTTGCGAGCACCAACGACGCCAGGTACTATGACACGAACTGGGAAACCATGATCTCGTGACAGCGGTTTTCCGTTCATCTCATAAGCAAGAATGACATCGCCGCGTGGATCCATAGCTTTGGACAGAGGTATTGAAGCGGCGTAGGGTGTGGCTGTTGGATCGGTATCAAGTCCTTCCAACTGGACAGAAAATGTTTTGTTAAAGACGAAAAATTGGTGAGAAGAATTAGCTTCTTACATGAACATGACTGTTTTCATCACTTTGAATTTTCATTTTCGCTAAAACATCGCACAGACGAGCTCCTGACCATACGGCGTTGCCAACGGCTGCAGTGCCCCATGACAATCCTTTCACTTCTTTGACTTTATTCATCTCTGAGCGACGATTTCCACCACACATGATGGCTGCCTGCACAGAATGCTTGGGCAGTTTCTTAATATCATCCAAGGTTAGCGTTTTCACGGCTCCACTGTCCTCTGCTTCAATTTCCAACTCGTAGGTAGCTGGATCAATATCTGGCACAGGAAGATGATTACGGACATAAAAGAACTCGCTGAAATAAAAATTTAAATTATTTTAAAAGATTCCCAGAACAATTTCCGCGGCGATACTAACTCAGGTGTAATCAAATTTTCTGTCAGCAGAGACGGTGGTGGTTCTGCATTAAATGGCCTTTTGGAAGCTGGTATTAGGATTGGATGGCGTTTTGGTTCATTGGCCCACGGGTCATCCAGATCCTTGGTGCCAATTTCATCATCTGGATCTAAATTGCCAATACGAAACGATTCAAGAAGCGAAAGCACTTGAGCTGTGTTGTGCTGCTGAAAAACATGCCAAAATGGATCAATCGCACTGCCAGCTGCCATCATTACTTTCTCCGAGCTGCCGGGATGCTCCGGCACAAATTTCGTGATGTCATAGACGCCGATGCCGTACGTCACCCAGATACCAGATTTACTGCAACGAATTTGATAAACCTTGCCTGATAGGGTGACCTTTCTTCTGAATGTTCAACTTACGGGTTGTTGTGGGCACTAATCTCCTCCGATTTGAAGGTGGGAAGGTCAGTTCGTGGTGTTTTATGCTTAGCTGCAATTTCTGTAGCCACTTGTGATGCTGCAAACACACTTATTCTGTTGGAATCTAGAATGATGAAGATGAAATAAGTTAGGAACTATTTCTTATGTTATATGACACTACCAACCAAAATAGTTGTAAATTCCAATTGCTGCACCACCTGCGATAGCCACACCCAATCCAGCCCAATTGCTGTAGTTACTTTTTCTACGTCCATCGTTCCTATCCGAATGGGACCAATGTTGTGACGACAATCGGCTGTTCAATATTGACAAACTACCGGCCACTTGAGCACGTGTCAGACTCAAGTGGTTTGTCAAATGAAGCCTGCAACTCGAACACACACGCAAATCAACATTTTTTCCCTAGAAACGGAATCAACTAGTTTCACTCACCTTCTGGCTATCTTTATGCTTTGCATTCTTGAACTCGATGATTTTCTCAATGTTTTTATTTTCGCTGGTCTGCAATTACAAACGCATTTTACTGTTACTCAATCAAATTTGAACATTTGCACGTGAATTTACGGCAATTGATTAGATTACTGGAATCGGTAGATGTCCAACTACAAGGTCCAAATTAGAAAATAAATATTGATTTTAAAAATACATTCGCTCACTGACGCGATTTCTCTTTGGCTGTATCGGCATCACTGAATTCGCAGTTTTATTTTCAGAAAACTATACGTCTGAAGTGTGGCGTTAAGACAGCACACAAACAGGAAGCAAATGCGCGAGAATTGATTACATTGAGCTGGAGTAAATGTTTGAATTTCCTGACTGAAAATATTTTTACTCTTGGAATTTTTAGTCCCGACATGAGGAGCTGAATTTAAGGAATTAAAACAAACTGTCTTGGTATTTTCTTGAACGATGTTTATTACAATTTAAAAAGTTCTTCTAAATTCTCATGAACGATGCTTCCAATCCTAGAAGATACACATTTAGGTTGTTGTATTAATATAGACAAACATGGATACCTAATCCTAGAGGTTATTCGGTTATTACGATCTACGTTTTTCTATTTCTATTATTAAAAATTGCCTCATTGCTGGGTTAACTACCAGCTTCTGGTCGCCAATGTCCTGCAAATGCGATCCAGAACTGGTCAATACTGATTTGATTGGTTAGTGTTTTGGTGGTTACTGTTTTACATGTATATCTATCATCAATGCTCTCTAAAGTTCCTGGACCGCCGAAATTCCAAGTCAATGATATTTCGACGACATTTTACATCGATCTTGTGTGCATAAGTCTTGTTGTCGGCGGCCTAAATCTATGCTATAAGAGGCGTTTTCTCTAAGTAAACAAGTTCTAAACGATTGAGAGTAGAAAATGCTCAAAATAATGATTATATTATATGTGGCTGGGGCATGGGGTAAATGTATCTTATCTCGAATGTCCACACCCATTAATCTGTCATTCCCAAATATGGTTCAGCATCAAATCGAAGCTCGCCTCTTCCTCGGTCGTATACATAAATACAATTTTAATGTCTATATTTTTGTCGTAACAGATTATATGCTAATGCTTCCATTGAGCTGCTTATCTCCCAGCAGATGTTATGTAATGCCGATTTTGATAACAACAACCTTCCACCGCATCCGGTTATCAGGATCGTTGACGCAACGCCGAATACACACAACTCTCATGTCCACCGCTGTCAAACTATGATGATAAATGCACTCAGGTGAGTGCACATGGGCGCTAATTGAGCGTCAACATTTAATCAGTTTTGCGGCGACAAATCAGCTGCTTGCGCAGCTCGTGTAACTGTTGTTCGCGCTCCTGGCGGTCGACACGTGCTTTCTGCAGCAGCTCATGTTTCTCACGTTCGCGATTCTCGCGTGCGGCTAGCTGCAGTTTCATCAGCTCGTGCATTTCGCATTCGCGCTTCTCGCGTATGGCAAACTCTTTCAGAAGATACTCACGGTGCAGCATAAAGAGTTCGTGGCGAGCGTCCGACAGCATTTTCAGGCTTTGCAATGTCGCCAGATCGTCGGCTATTGACGGCGCTGTCGTGGCAGCTGCTGACGCGTTGGCAGACAAATTCAACGGTGACATAAATGCTGAAAAGGCAATTTTTGTTATATCTAATAACAAACAACATCGCTGAAATACCAACCTTTTAATCCAGCTTCTTCCAATTTACTGGTCGTCACCTCGTTATGACAGGACGCATCTTCCTCTTCATCTGGATCGCTGTCTGAATCGTCAGAATCCTCCATTTCCTGTTTTATATCGAAATTCTGCTGTTCATTGTATTGCTGTTGCACCAGACTGACTTGATGGTGAAATGGATGCTGCAGGAGATTGTGTGACGGCGGAGCTGTCATTACGTTGCTGGCCATTGTGCGTTTGCGGGTCTCTACTTTGTAGGCCTTGTATTTGGCTTTGATCTGTTTCTTGGACCTGGGTATTCTGGGCTTTGCTCGGATGTTAAACTCCTTGACAATGCGATCCCACGTTTGATCCTGGAAATAAGATTGGTTACTGTTTGACTTATGAATTTTTGTCGATTATTTACCTTTTCTCTGCAGGTGACTGAATCCGTTTTTCTGCTGGCTATTATGCGATGATTCCTCTGCACACATTCCAACAGAATTATTAGCTCCTCTGGCGTAAAGTTGGCACTACGAAATCTCGGCTTATGATCAAAATCGATATTCATTGGGGTTGTCATTCCAATACAAATTTAGCTTAAAACTCATAAGAATTGAGGAGTCGTCCAGAGAACGGCAGCTGGATTATTTAACCTTCGTTTACGTATTGATAAACAACAGCTGGTCAAAGTTATTTGGAGCTGGCGACAAATATTCAGCACGCCTTTCGCGTATATTTTTAGCTCCGCTTTATTTTGATAACATTGGGAACAAGACGTGCACTAAGGAAATATACGGTCTTCAAGATATCACACAATCAAATTATTATTAAACAGTTATGTGCGCTTATAAACACATTTAGAAATCACATCTCATTCTTTACATGTCGCCAGCTCAATCACCACTACAGCGAAACACTTTTCTTAGAAGAATTTAAATCAATCCTTGGAAAAGATAATATTTAATAATTCTTCTTTGCTACATTTCATTCAATTATTGCTTATACTTTGCTTTTCCAATTTCCAATTTCTTCTACTCAATTAGATCGTTCGCCAGGGCTGCCATTCTCAGTTTTTTTATTGTTCCCAAAGATATTACTCTCTGTTGCCAAGAATTTACATCTTTTTTCTGTTTAATCCTGTTCTTATACCACCGTTTGAATGTTCATCTTGATGCTTCTTTAAAGATTAGTTGGATTATCATTAATTTAATAATTGGTAAATTCATATTCTATTTGGAACCGCCAGAACATTGCATAATTCTCTAACGGATTGTACTAGATCGATAGTGGGCTGGCAAAGTGCGGCTTTTGCGATACTTGGAGTGTTGCGGCAACCCTTATCTAGCGTGTTTGCGCAAATGTTCACAAAATACATGTGTCTGGTGTGCACAGGCAACCCGCCGACATCAAAATTTGTATATAAAGAAGAGGCAATCGGCTGAAGCGAAAAGTCAAAAATATATTGTTGATTTGACACACGGAAAAAGTGAGTGTAGTGAAATAAACGTGTAAACCAAATAGTGATTCGCCCCTAAAAAAAGTGATTTGGTGTGATCGTGGCTGGAGGAGTTCCCCATAAACAGGATGCCATCCAGAAAGAAGAAATACAATGCGCGTTTTCCCGTGGTAAACAATCCAAAGTGAATCTCTCTATTGCAGCGCCTTAACGCCACAACAGTACGTGCCCCCCTCTAGCGCAAATCGCACTCGGCTCCTTGGCGAGTGAAGAAAAAAAAAATGTATGAAAAGAAAACGACGAAGACGACGAAGAAGAAGGAAAATAGATTGGGACGAATTTGTGCGATTTGTGCGCTACGGGCACGGGCTGTCAAAAGAAAAGCACAAATACGCGTGCACAGAAACTGCACAAGATATATTTCTAGGCTGCGTGTGTCTCGCGCGTATCTAAGAAACTGGCAATTGGTGGCAGTGTCACATAAATGAGACGCGTTTCAGTGCGACAATAGTAATAGTAAGATGATTTATAGCTTCCATTTCTGTTTTAGAGTCGAATCAAGAAGATCATGCAGAGCGACGAGGAGATCGGCAAAGTGGCGCAAGCGGTTCCCATTGTGATCTATATCCTTTTCAAAAATTCTTATTCACATATTCATTAAAAACAAACGTTTTTTAGGTTATGTTTGTTTAATCAATTCAATATTCGTGTTATTGTTTGCGTTTGACGCCTAATTATAAATTCTCCTTAACAAAGACACACCTAGAACTCTAGAACTGTTTGTAGAATTACTGTTGGAACAGACGGTGCGCATCACAATAAGTCGCAATGCCAAAACACTGACGCCATCTCACATGAAACAGTGCATAATGACGGAGAAACGCTTCGACTTCCTAGCTGACATGGTGAAAAATGTGCCCGACATTGCAGTGGTCGACGATCCGTCCACAGCTGAAGCGGTGTCGCCTGTTGACGCGCCACCATCCTTCCTTCTGCCCGCCACAATCACATCAAACGGCCACAGTCACGCCCCCTCCTCCACTGTTGTGTCGCACAACGGTGACAGCAGCGTCGCTGGCACGTCTTCAGCAATGGCACGCGCCACTCTGCCACAGATCAAAATACGTGTCGATTTGCCGAAATACTCATTACAGCATCAGAATTCGGCGCCTGTTTATGGGGGACTAGCACCAAATTTCTACACAGAAGCCACACACACCTCACCGATGCCATCAACATCATCCACAGCTTCATCAGTCACACTGAAGCGCTCCCAAGCGACCGACCGCACCACAACCAGTGGACCACGACCAAAGATGTCACGCCTCGACTCGGCGCCAGCCAACTTGACAATGCAGCGTCGTCCAAATGCTACATGTACCGGCCAACTAGCCACGGATTTGAGTCAAATGTCATCGCGTCACGCCAAGTCGAAATTGCCACAGAAATACGACACATCTGTCGGTGGCGTACCGCCGAAAACGCTGTCGTCACGCGCCGCCGCTCTACAATCAATATTGTCGCCATCACTGTCATTGATGGCGTCCATCCCATCGTCAACCGGCACCTGGCGAAAATTGCCTGTAACAGCCACCACCACCACCGTCACTTCGTCGCCCGACACAATAGCCACGACAATCGCCGCGTCGGACAAACGCGACACCAGTGATATAGTCAATCCACACAAAATGATTCTGCTGGAGCCGCCGCAGATTCTGGAACCGTCCAAAATCCGGATGGACGCTGCTTTCGACAAGCCGATCAATAAGATCGATTACACGAATTTAATATTGAACAATCGAGACTGTGAGTCGCCGGTGCCGTCAACGTCGGCGGCCGCCTATGCGTCAACGTCCAGCGGCACCAGTGCGGCCATATCCGTGATCGTGAAGAAGCCGCACGCGTGCCACGACGACGACGACGATGACTTGGATGACGACAGTGGGCCGGAGATGCAGCCCACGTCGCCCAGCAAAACGACGCCCACCACACTACGAACTGATGTCTCTTGTCTGGAGCTCGATGAGGACTATGACAATATTTAATTTTTATTTATGTACGCGTGTTTGCTTGAGAAAACCAAAATCCTTTATATTATTAGGTATCTAAGTTCTTTTGTTTTCTTCCTTTGTCCCCCTAATGAGGCGCGAACTGAACCGACACTTCCCATGCCATCGAGGTTGCTGTTGCTCATTTTTCATTGTGTGAAAATGACAGCGGATCGGCAAAAGTGCCGGCGGTTACGTGGAACGGTGGCATTTTCATTAGATTTTTATATTCCTTCGATTATATCGCTCTGTTTATAATTTATATACAATATTATTTACATTCTCGATTTGAATACAACGTACTGACCGGTAAGAACAACCACTGTGTTTCTTTTCTTTGAATTAAGAAAAAAATGATGCTTAATAGAAGCAGGGATGGTACAATTCCATTAAGCTGCTCCAATCTTCAAAAAGGAAGCTCCTTACAATACAACATGGATGCAGGGGATGATACGATTCCATTCAGCTACTCCAATCTTCAAAAGGAAACTTCTTACAATGTAAGAATTTCTTTTCAGTCATAAAATAACTGTTAACTCCGTCCAAAGGACGTGGGCCACTAGTCAGTAGCTGAAGTATCTCAGTTTTGATATTAAGGATGTTAGAATTATGCATTTTTTCATGTAAAAATGTTATGAAAACAATAATTAATATTATAATTCTAATATTGTGACACAATAACCATGGTCAAGGTCACATTGCCGATGGGGGCGTCTAACGATTAATTCAATCAATAATATTGATTAGAATTAAAAGCAAAGATTATAATTTTAATTTAGTAAAATCTAATATTGTAATTAGAAGCGAAAATTTACGTAAATATTACTTTCTCTAATTACGAAAGTCTGCCACAAAAACGATTTCAATAAATTGCAACATTTAATGCACCGCTAATTATGAGTGGCGCACACGCGAAATATTTCACGGCCAATTAGTTGAATTTCAATTTGTTATCAACAAACTAAAAGAGCAGTCAATCGTACTAACAAATCTAAAAAAAAAACGAAACATGAATAAGCAATCGACTATTTAATTTTAAATTAATTATTATTTTATTATTCTGAGCGAACAAGGCACATTAAATTATTATTAATAAAAGAGTTAATTGACAATAAATTCTAGAACATAAATGGTTCGACTGTAGGAGAAACGTAAAAAATTGTGATTTTCATGAATTATTTACAATATAGTTCGGCTTTTTGTCCAAAATACAAATCATTAATTATGAAATTGGAATGTTTACTAGAGCTAAATTAAAATTAAAAGATGCACCCAAAAAATGCACAGGAGACAACTAAAACTGCTACAACAAAATTTACATTGTATTACATTTACATAGAATAGTTACATAAATAAAATTTGTGGTCCCCAACATAAGAAACTTGTGCTCAACTGTGTTTTAGTGGCGGCCTCAACTCTTGCACTGTGTCGCATATACTTTAATTAAATTAAGTGTCAATGGAAGGAGAGTACTTAGTTGATTGCATTGTCAGTCTATTAAGTAAATTGTGTTGCGTACTTTATTTACATTCAATTAGGGGGATGGACGGCAAGACACAAACTTCACAGTTCGCAGTGGTGCGACCCAGTTGGTGAGGCAATTGACAGCACGTCTCGTTTCAGTTTATTGGCTGCTCTTCCAGGGTGTTTGTTACACACAAACCAACAACTTTCATTACATTCTTCTTCTTCTTTTTTTAAGTCAATATTATAGTAAAAGAAAATCCATGAGATTAAAATACATCCGTTCGGTTAATTGCGATTCGCTTAAAACTTAGAATTTGCCTAATTGTGAGCATCTATTGAAGGCCGTCCAAATGTTTAAAGAAAATTAGTGACAGAAATGATTTGCCGTTATTTTTTAATTTTTTTAATTAAAGGAGAAAATTATGATCGAAGTAAATGTCATCCGAGAAACGTCAAACAGTTGAAGAGGAAAAAAACACAAGATTTCCTATTTGAATCTTGTTAGCAATTTTTAAAATCCATTCAAAGATGCTCACGTTAAATTAAAATAATTATTAGATAAACATTATGACAATTAGTTAAATACAATTAAATAAATTATAATTAGACTAATAATTAATAATAGGGTTCGGCAAGAAGATGTCTTGATGTGACAAAAAAAAAAAAAGACTGGGAATGATTTGAACTTAAAAAATTCTTACGTTTTTCAGTAAAGAATTTCTTAATTTTTCAACTTAATTGAACGTAATCAAATAAATAAAATTTCAAAGAATAGAATGTCTACAAATCTACATCAGTTTAACTCAACTCATCGCCATCCTTGAGGCTCTCGCAGCTTTCCAGCAGACGTAGAACTGGTGATATGTCGTACGGATACAAAGAGTGTGACACCAATTGGCTGATCTTGAGTCGCAGCTCCTTCAGCACATCCATCGCCGTGTCCAGCATGTTCATGTTGCCAGTCGACATGTTCTGACAGCTGCTCTTGAACATTGCCCAATTCTGTCGGATGTACTTGAGAAATCGCAGCAGATACAGCAAAAAGCACGTCTCATTGCTGATCAACAGATCCAGCAGCAGATCCCAACTGTACGAAATCATTTTGAGGAATTCAAGGAACGTGTAGACCGGATTCAGCATTGACACCAGCTCAGGAAACGCGTCATTGCGGAATGACAAACCCACCGTCACGTCCAGTGTGCACACCATCGCTTCAATCAGATAGTCATCCTGGTCATCGAACAGATGTATCAGTATTTCACTGAAGTGGCTGGACGGCAAAAAGTTACGCGTACTCTTGATGTACGTTTCCAGTTTTCTTAGAACGTCGCGAATGCTGCGCTCGATTAGTACCATGTCTTGAAATGTGTCGTAGTCGGTGGTGTCAATAGAGCTGTCGGAGGAGTCGCTGCGGATCTCCTTGACTGTGACAGCCACTGACTTCAGTACGAGTAACGCCATCTTTTGCAGCAGCGTCTTGTCTATGGTTTCCTGCATGTCGTCCATCAGGGTGTTACACACCCGGAAGGAGTCATCGCGAAACGTGACTGTCGCACCAACGCAACCGATTAGTGTGACTGGATTCTCGTACCTTCTTCGCGGCAGTGACTCCAAAATGCCGTAGTCTTTGACATTTCGCACCACCTGATGGGCCAAATTGCAAGTCTCCTCGGGCAGGCAGTCCTGCAGGGCCAACGTGCTGCCGTAGCAAAGCGCCTCGTTGAACAGCGTCAGCATTTGACGGTAGATTGTTATTGAAAGGTCCTGCTGATTTAACAGCAACATAAACTTATCCAATTGGGCGTAGAACGGAAGCGTCTCAACGATTGAGAGGTTCGCTTTGACGCTGATTATGTTCTCCCACAAGGCCAGAAAAGATAGTATGCAACTCTCAGAATAGGCGATGCTTCTGTGCGTCACTATCAGCGTCTTCATGTGCTTGACTAAGGCGGGCCATTTGTTTTCCAGTATTTTGATGGTGTCGCATTTCAGTGATGTTGTGTCAATGCGATCTAAATCGCTCAATTTAACAATCTGGCAATTATCCTCGCCGATCTCAATTCTTGATGAAGCTGCATTTGGCGGCATAGACTGTGATGATGATGAAGATGAAGACGCGACCGCAGTCGACGCTCCACGTGAATTACTAAAGCTGTTTTCTAACCTATCGGCATTGTTACTTGAGCCACCTCGATTGTAGATGTTCGAACTGCTATTGCCCTCATCCGTGAAATGTGTTGCAAAATAGTTATTTTCGATTGGCGTTGGATAGTACGGCTGTTCCAGCTCCACCTCGCCATCTTCACCACCCTCATCCAACGGATGCTGCACAATATCCTGCCACTCAACTATTCGCTTAATGATCTCCAGACTGAAGCTGATCTTTCTAACCGCCTGAAAGTCCATGTGCTCGAACAGAAATAGTTTATTGACAATCTTCTTCAGCCAGTCATCATCTATGGCGTCTTTGGCCATAACTAGGAAGCTTGTCAGAACGCGTGCGCTCAAAAACTGCACATACTTGTTTTCCACATCAGCCAAATCTATGATCTCGTCCACCAGCAAGTGCTCATTCCGTACCAAAGCATCACAAACGTCCATTATGCGTCTGCACACGGTCGCCTTGGAACTCTGCCTCAAATACACGTCGCACAGCTCCTGCAAATTGGACAGGAACTGAATCAGCTTCGGCGTTGGCCATTCCGTCAGTGCGGCTGCTTTTTTCACTCCATTTCTGTCTTCATTGTAATGTGTTTCAAAAGGCCGTCTCAGTATTCGTTCATTGACACCGCAGAGACACTGTTTGGCGAGGTAGTTGTGGAATTGCGTGACATCATCTTCATTCGATTGCACTAAATCTGAGTACTGGGCATTTGCGGCGCGATCCACCTCATCCATGCTGTGAGCTGATGACGGTGACGCCAGTTGATCTGATTGGCCGTCACTTAGCTCATCGCCGGACGATGTGGTGGAATTGTTTTGGGAGTTTCTCTCATCTATTCGCTGGCGCTTGCTAACTGGCTGGCCGTGGCCGACAGGCGCCACTTGCAGTGGTGACGATGACGATGAACTGGATGACTCGCTGTCCTCCATGCCCTGGTTTTGTTGCGACTGTTGCTGCGGCGAACGCTCTTTGCGCCAAACCATTTTCAATAAATTTCACTTTGTCTTGAGGGTATTTATGGAATTATTTCTTGTTTATTTTGTTTTTCTGTTTCACTCTTCACTGGTAAATGTCTTAAATTCACATATTTTTTCGTTAATTAAACTGTTTTCCACTTTGCTTGGATGCCTTCGCGGCGCTTCAATTTTACTGCATGCTACCAGGCTTACAGCTTCCGGAATTCGCACACTGGCCAATCGGTGCTAAGTCGATTTTCTGCAATTGCAACAATACAAAATTACAAAACTGGTCAATTTTTATTATTATTAAAAAATATTTTCTATGTGGCAACAATTTTAAATTACTAAAACAGCACAAAGCCCAAAAACGTGCTGGTCAGCCCACTTGTTGCTTCGGTCATGCTCAAAAACTTCTAACTACTTGTCTTACGCCGCTTTTTAAACTCGCCTTGGAATGTCCGTCATCTTGAATACTTTTCCAAGTGAGTTTTTGCGTACGATTGCTGGGACTGACGCTTTAAATGTGCCTTTTGGGGTTTATCGGGCTGATAAATAGCGATTTTCCACAATATTTTGCGCTGATTGTTGATTTTCGATGAGAAATACGCATTTAAAATATTTACCTAAACACAGTAGTCGTGTGACAGCTCGCCATTGTAAACATCTCCATGAAGGCAATTCCATGCACATTTTTGAACGATATTCACACAACAGCGGGATTGTTTTGATGCAATGCAGTTAGAGCGTTGTCACATTGGCACTTAATTGTCACAATTAGCGCAATTAATGCGAAAATATTAGGAGGAATAACAAAAAAAAATATATGTCTACAAACACACACAAGCAGCTACGAGCTATGAGCGGCCATCTTTATAAATTCTTCCATATATTTTCGTTTTGTGTTTTCTTTCGTCTTGGGGAATGGGCTACATGGAAAATTTAACAAATGGCTGCCGCGCGCATTCTTGGCTGTCAATCAAACTAGTTCGAATTTCGAACTTACATAAATCCAACAGAAAAACTAAAATATTTTTTTATTTCAATTAAATTATATTATAAACTGTATTATTATTTAATTAATTCATAAAAATGCTTCTAATTTAATATGTGTATCGTTAAAAATATTTATTTTCTTGTTGATTCATTTTGACAGTTCTTTTTCCCATAATTAATTTCTTCGCCATATAAAAACAAACTATTCAATCAATTAATTATTTTATTATTTAATCATAAAAAAAGTAAATAATAAATTAAAACAATTGTATTTAACTGTAAAATCGCCGCTATAAAATAAAAAACCGCAGCACTTTTCGAAGTAGCGCAATCTGTCTTACCATCTTGTTGATAAGCGTCTGCACAATCGACCCTTATGTTTTTCATTTGACATTGAGAAATCAGAAAGTGCTGTTTCCACCGATTTTGGTATAATATTGTCCTCAAGTTCAAACGAAGCGGCGGCAAAG
>JANSTS010008714.1:70718-80996 GCA_026546915.1 Sylvicola fuscatus | reverse complement strand
AGTTTCAAAGTCACATCTATGTCCACCTGGATATTATTCGCAGCAATTCAATTCATTTTTTATTTCTTACACCATTGGCCGTAAACATAAAACACCAAATGTTTTAGATGATCAAAACTGGAGTAATTTGCGGTCGTAAAAAAAATGCTCTTAAACGTTATTCAAGTCGATTTAAGTCGTATTCACCTGAAAAAAGTTTAGAGGTCGTGGGATTTTTTTCCTCAGTCATCTCTTTACCATTAGTTACCATCAGCCATTGTTGCTAGTTGTTAACAATATCTTCAGTTACAATGAATAAATAAAGCCAAAAATTAGAAAGATAGGCCCAAATCCATCTTCTATGACATTGTCAAAATGCTCGCGAATTTCGGTATTTCACAATAAAAGTAAAAATTGATTAACTGTAAGGCGGCATTTCATCGGCAAATGTTACGGTAATCAATGGCTGTCAAGAGAGTTGGCTGCAAGTTGTAACTGTAGCATATAAGCCAGCATAAGGTGTGGTATGTTGACGCTGTTCAATCAAAGCGTTTTGTCCATGCGTGTTCGTTTCAATTAAAACGCCAAACATACGGCATCCAAACAGAAAAATGCGCGTTTTAATTTCGTTTTCGTCACAAAACACTCGGCGGATTAATTGAAAACCGAATCATTTCAGCCGTTGATTGAACTCAATTGATTAACATTTAAAGAATGCACGGCTTTAAGATGCGATTACATAAGTGAGACATTTGCTGGAAAAACAATTGGCTGTTACGGCGACAAACTTGCGTGCAGACCTAATTAACTCGCGCATGCGCCGATCAATTCACTTCTTTTTTTTATTTTCGTACGGTCATTAATTATTTTGTTGCAGAAAACGGTAAAGCTTTGCAGATTCTTTGACAAATGTTATTCTTAAAGATTACATCAAGTAAGATCCTTGATCATGTATATCGATAAAAATATACTCGAACCGGACTTTGCGGAACCCAGACACTGCCAGAGTGACTTAAGCCTATTTGATGGATACTTCGAGGTCAGTGTTTTATTTTCTCATGGATTTAAAGAGAAGGACAGACCGTTTGATTAGGAGTGCCAAAATTACAACCGGCAGACATCAATAGCGATTTGCTGGTCAGAAATATGGATTTGTCTACCTCTCTTCATAAATGTAATTTATAATTTTTTTCCATGCAAATTTATCGAATGCATCCCGTTGACAAATTCGTTCTTTAACTAAATTGCTGCTGGAAAGGTAAATTTAATTGCGACCTTGGATTCGAGAATCCAAAATGTTATTCCAAATATTTGTTTTGGTGGAGTTTAATTTTGTCACGACATGATCTGTCACTGGCCAGTGGCTAATGCAAAGAAATGACGCACAAAAAACGGTTGTCATTAATCACTGAATGCACTTGATGGAAAACAACAAAAATGTGCGTATTTTCTGTTATGTTTCATTTTCTTTAATCGCTATTTTATAATTATTTATCTCAACAACTTGCCTGAAAAATTAAATAGTAATTATATGGAGTTGAGGTAAGTTAGAAATGCCAGTCGCTCCGATGGATGTGAGTACAGTAATTAAATGGACCATTTTACAATCTTTTGCAGTCGGTTAGTAGAACGTTGAAGCGTCTAATTGAATCCGCCATAAATGCATTTGAGTTTTCAATGATGCTTTTCTTTAGTGGACGGACGTGTCGAATTGGTCCAAGGCCCATGGAGATGGACACTACATGCGCAAAGCGTCAAGTTGATTGATCGCAAATATCTTGGGAGATTGTACCCGCATCAAATCATTTGTACAATGAAATCTCCAACGATTACTGTTATTAAATGTTCATTCGCCAAATACGGTTGTAGATTTTTATAATTATTATTTGGTTTAATGCTGAATGCTCCTGGAGATCCTGGATTCCAAAAAAAAACTTATTTCGAAAAACATTAGGCAAACAAATCCAAATTCATTGATCAAATCAAATAATTGGTGAATGAGTAGCAACATAACAAAGAAACGTGGACGGGAGTCGTGACGCTGCGTTGTCCGAACCGTAAAGATCATGAACTTTCCTGCCAAAGTCAGCTCCACCCATAAATTGATACAACAATACGTTTTTGAAGCCACCGCGCACTCGAAACATCTCTATTACACAACAATTAACGCGTCTTGTCGACTCAAGAACAAGACAATCCATTAATTATCGGAAATCTGATTGAACAGCAATCTTGTACCCACTTGTCTCTGTACCTATGTTAAGTTGTATCGATTTCGATCGGATATATTGATGATGAGAATTGCAACATACGCACACGTACGGCCAGTCACTTGGCCGGCATTGCCACCAAGATGCAATTAAAAAGAGTTTACCGAAAAATGGTTTGCATTGAGTAATCCGTAAAGAAGGACACGCGCTAAAAACAAGAGATCGATTAAAAATTCTCAGGCTTAGATCTTAAGTAATTTTCCAGCAAAAACAACACAAAGAAGCGAAAAGTAAATCTGCAACACCTTCGACGAACCAAAGTGCCGGCGAAGATTTCATGGAAGTACACGTTTGTTGACTGATCTTACAATTGTCGACTTTGCTCTGGTTGCGGATTTTTTTTTTCGGCTGCTCTCCGGTAATAAGACAGCGTGTGGACGCATGGCCCAGATGAAATTGAAAGTGTATGAATAATTGTACTTTATTTCGGCTTGCCGGCCATTTGCTGGGGGGTGGGGGACTTCGACACTGATTCACATAATAGGTGGGGGAGATCTCATACAACACACGCTGGTACTTTGAACATACGAAGATCTTATGTGAGATTCAAGGGACTAATGCAATTAATCATGCGTCGGCTGTCGCTGTAATTCATCTAATATAAATAGATCGTGTCGTTTGTAGATTCATCAGTTCGTTTCGACTTGAGCACCAGGTGTGAAGGAATATTCAGTTCAATTTTTTGGAGAAAATGGCATCAAAGGTATCGTCGAATAGATGACAATTGTCCAAATACAATCATCTTAAAGGATTATTTCACTTTTACAGTTTGTTGTATTCGTCGCTTCATTGGCTGTGGCCAGTGCTGGTTATTTGGAAGCTGGTCACTACGATGACCACTCGTACCATCACCATGAGGATGGTCTGCACGCATACGCCGCTGCCCCAGTCGCCAAAGTAGCCTACTCATCGGCACCAGCTGTCAGCCATGTCTACAGCACTCTGCAGTCCGCTCCAGTTGTCGCCAAGCACGTCAGCTACGCCGCCCCAGAGACCAAATACGTCCAGTCCTATGAGTCAGCGGCTCACTACGAACACTACCCAGAGAAGACTGTGTCCTACCCAGCCGTGACCAAAACCGTCTACCCAACAACTGTCCAGAAGACCGTTACCTACGAGCCAGCCAAGTCCTACGAGTACGCCCCAGTTGCTCACTCGTACGCTCCAGTTGCCCACTCGTACGCACCAGCCACTCAGTACGCCACCAAAACTGTCGCCTACCCAGCTGAAGTGCAAAAGACAATCTCCTATGCCGCCCCAGTTGAGAAGACTCTGTACACCCAAGCTCACTTCGAACCAGCTCATTTGCAATATGCCGACAAAGATGTCACCTACACCGCACCAGCTTTGACCAAGTCCGTCCACTACACCGCCCCAGCTGTCACCAATTCACTCCACTACTCAGCCCCAGTTGTGGCCAAGTCCCTGCACTATGCCGCCCCTGTCAAGACCGTCCAGTACGCCCCAGCTCACTACGCCACCGCTCATGGCAGCGACTACTCATCTCACTACGCCAAGTCTGTGGCTACTCCATACGTCCATGACTACGATCAACACTACAAGGTCGCTGCTGTCCCAGCCGTCCAATACGCTGCCGCTGCTCCAGTCGTCGCTGCCAAATCTGTCCACTATTCACCAGCTGAGGCCGTTTCCCACGCTTCATTCCAAGGTGTTGGTGTCCACTACCAGTGGTAATTTTGACGCATTCAACTTTTAGGCAGCTTTCCCGCTAAAGCTGACTAAGGCCAATTTATGATTGCATGTAAATAGCACGAATTGAAGACCCCTCGTTTAAAGAAATACATTTCTTTTTTATTTATTAAGCAAATAATTGTTTTTACTTTTGCATTTTAAATCATTTTTTGAAAGGATCTCTGGAATCTCTTGGGATATTTTGATTTATATACTATTACTATAAAACGCATTTAAAAAGTGCGCCAAGATGAGTTTCCCAAATTGCCGCCAGAGGATTGGAATTCCTTCACTACCAACATTCACGAAAAAGCTCACCAAAATGACAGCTCACGCATTTTTCACGAAAAGTGAGTAACCACGCATTTGGCCTCCAACTTCAATTCTTATCGGTTTTTAATTTGATTGCTGATTATCTGTGGGCCGGTGTCCGTTTCTAGAAACTTGTGCAAACACCACAATCAATTAAACACAACAGCAACATGGGTGAACCTACTGGTCTCACAAACACGGAAGCCAATGAGCTGTGCAATCGTCCCAAAGACCCAGCCACCAAGGTATACATTTCTCATTCCAATTCAAAACAATTAGGAAGATGCCAATATGATGATTGCATCATATGTCAACTTTATTTAACAATTGATTTGTTTTGGCTAGGACTTTCTGTTCCAACAAACCATGTATCGCATCAAAGATCCACGTCTATCGCTGCCGTTCTACACGGACGTGCTCGGCATGACATTGCTGCAGAAGATGGATTTCGCCGAAGCCAAGTTCTCCCTGTATTTTATGGGCTATGAGGATCCAAAAGAGGTGCCCACACAGCAGCAAGAGCGTACCAGATGGGCGACTAGTCGCAAGGCCACTTTGGAATTAACCCAGTTAGTGCAAAAAGACACCTGTTTTGTTTTACAATCTGCAGAATTGCAATTATTTTAGCAACTGGGGAACGGAATCTGATCCTGACCAAAAATACCATACAGGCAACACGGAACCTCGCGGTTTCGGGCACATCGGTTTGATGGTACCTGACGTTAATGCTGCCTGTGCTCGCTTCGAAAAAATGGGAGTGGAGTTTGTGAAGAAGCCCAACGATGGTCGCATGAAGGGCTTGGCATTCATTAAGGATCCGGACGGTTATTGGATTGAAATATTTAATTCCAATACCGTTGTTTAACTTTATCAATTTATTACTTGATGAACCTGTCCCTGTCTTTGGAATACCGTTTATTTTTCTCTGCGAATGTGTTTTTACGTTTTCTTTTTATTGTGTTTTAAAATGTTTCTTCTTTTTTATTAAGTTATAGCTTTGTTTGAGACGGTGGTTATTTTATATTTTTGTTTAACAAAAATGTCTTAATAAATGTCTTTATTTCAATGAGATTTGTTGAGGAATTTTAGAAACTGTAATGTGGCAACTCTGGTCCGCGAAATATTGGTTTAGATTTATATATTTTATAGATTCCAATATTTGCATTTCTACAATTCGCGATCACAACAAAGTCTAGTACAAAAACAACATAAAAATGCACTTCGATGAATCGGCTTCATAGTTCGGTCACTGTTTTACAAGATAAGACTTTGAATTTCTTGAATAATCTTAATTTTAAATAAGACGTTAGAGGGATATTAAAGTGCCTTAAAAAAGTACGACAGAGTCTTCCGTAATTAGTGCTATCCTGTTAAAATGTCCAGTGTAGGAAGAAGTTTAATTACCAGTAAGTATTTAGTAGAACATAATTTATGTGGCACTGGGCGATGGTGAAATAGGACCTTATCAGTTGTAATTTAATGAAGCCACGCTAATCTAATGGAAGCTGTCGCGATGGCTGGAAAATCATCATTTGTTATTCTCATTTCATTTAATGTTAAAATATGCTGTTTATCTGCATAAAATTCCAAGAAAATCTTATTTAAGTTCTAAACGGATTTATTTCAAACACATAAAATTAAAATGTCATCCATTAAATGGATAAGTGTCATACTCCAGGCTAGTCAGAACGCTGCCTTCAGACGGCAAATCTGAGTCATCATAAAACGATATGATGCAGTCTTTTCCGCGCTCACAGTCCGAGTACAGGCTACGTGGATACTCTGCCTGAACACCATTTTCGCAACCTTCCCAACACACTCGTATCGTATAAAGAACAAGGCATGGTATTTTGACAGGACGATGGAATACCAAGCGAATCGTGGAATTGTAAGTCACGTTTTTGACATAAAATAGCTCCTCATAGGCGACATCGGATTTATTGTGCAAAATCTGCACAGCAACTTGTTCGTTGTACTTTGATGGGATATTCTTAATGAACGGCTTCAACCTGGAATTAATGCTGATCGCATGCAGTTCGATGTAATGATTGGCAAAGAATCTAGTAAAATCTGTGGTAGGCGTCCTGGCCAGCTGCAGTGGCCGCACCGCCTTGTAGTAAGTGCGTTGACAGAATGTCCATCGTCGATCGTCGTTTCTATTCGTTCCTTCATACATAATCAGATTTTCCCTCTCCTGTGATGTGTCGAGGGCCATGTCAAGAATGTCTTGTGATAAATTCAAACTCTTCACCAACTCCTCCAGGTGTTCTTCAGTCAGTTCCAATCGCTTCAATTCATGCTCACACCATTCACGCACTAAGGCGATCACATTGCGCTGAAGCGTTTGACATTTGCTCACAATCAGCTGGAGAGTATTCTTCGAAATGTGCTCATAGTGACAGGCCAACAGATCCTTGAAGCTTCTGGAACTCAAGAAGCAGTCTCGAAAGAAGCTCAAACAATCGCGCATCATTGGCTGGATGTCCAGCTCCACCGTCAAATCCAAAACGGACAGAATGTTGTTGTGTCTTAGTGAATCCCTGAGAGATGCCAGGCAATTATTCGCCAGCTCATTGATTAGGTATTTGTCTGCACACAGAAACAGATCGATCAGATCGAAGCAGCACGTCGTGTTGCGCGTTATGGTCATGTCATCCGTGTAGATGAAGTCGAGCATCATGTGGAATATGTCACGGCTGATGTCTTTGATTGGTATTTGACTGGTCTCGGCCAGTGGGCCGTAGAACATTGCCTCAAACACTGGACTGGCGGTGCTGAGGATCAATTTGTGACAGTACAGCGGCTCCTTGTGGTCAAATGTGAAGGAGCAGTCGGTGTGTTTTTCGTCCACCAAAAAGTTCTTCAGTCTCGCACTTAATGTGGGGAAGTTGTTGCGTGATGTCATCTGTAAGACAAAGTACTCAAATCGTAAACAAACAATGATTTTTGTGCTGTTTTAAGTAATTAAAATGTTTGTCATATGCTAATTAGTTAGTTAACTGTTTGCTTATTGATATTTTTGCTGGAAATTTGATCAATTCCCGATATAAATCAAAGTTTATGTAAATTTTAGACATAAAATCGATACAAATTGAATCACTTGTTGATTTTGTATGTTTTTCGTTTCTATTTTCCCACAAAACGAAGCGAATGAAGTAATTTGCCGCACACAACAACGGTCAAGTGAAGGTCAGTGTAATGAGTATAACAATTATTTACATACTAAATAGAAAAATTCTACAAAATCACTCCCATCACTCAACATACAGCACACAAGTGCAAGGCGCAAGCGCGTACGAGGCACACACGTAATCCGGTAATACGGCCATGATCTCAAAAAGCGGCTCGCGGGCGACACTCAATTCAAAACAAATCGTTAAAAGATTCTAAAATTAAATTATTCACATTGGCTTGCCTTATTTCTACCCACCATATCAACTTCAGCCAGTTTTTAGGGAATCTCTTAGTAGAATTCTTTTTTCTTTTTGGCGCTGGCTAGGTAATCAAATGTAATCACAAATCAATAATCGTCAACTACAAGCGGCATCGGATAAGGTTTGGATGTCCAACAAAAAAAGAAAAAACGTTAGAATTCTTGTGATACGTTATCACAGGACAGATTCAAGCGACCGCAAACAAACGACTGAGCAACGGACGCGCGACTAAGCGCCCGAGCTTCAGTTCAGACTTCAGACCAGATGCAGTGCGCGCGTTCTTGGCGCTTTTTCAACCAGCTTTTGTACATAAGATTACGACGCTGGTCTTTGTGTATGTAGTGGTTTTTCCATCTGCTTTTCGAGTTTTTCTTTTCGCACAGGTCTCAATCCCGTCTGCAGCCCACCAGCCCCATAAGATTTGCCGGCTACAATTTATGCGCATCATCTGTTTGCGATTTGCCTTCTTCTGTTGTTACGGTTACTCTGGATGGTTGGTTGTATGTGTCTTTGGCCAAACGAGATTTTAAGACGAATTAGCCACTCAATTTGAATGAGGTTCTTAAGCGGGGAAAAGAATGTCTTTGTTCTTTGCTCGTAAAATTCGCAAATAGTTACATTACGAGGTCAAGTTTCTGGGCGTCAAACTATTTGGGTTCAAGAGCCCCAACATTTTGACAATGGCATTTTTTTTGTTAAATTGTTTCGGCAAGTTATCAAAACATTTCTTATCTGTTTTTCTTTTATTGAGGCTACTTGAGATTCTTTCAAAACAGATTTTTTAATTGCGCGTCTGATTTGCGATAAGTCCTTGAAAGCGATTTTTGAACTAGGATAAAAGTCCTAGAGCGAAGTCGTTGCTACAACCAGTTTATCCAATTATTCTAGCCACAGATGAGCATCTAACTGGCAACATCTTTAAGTTATCGGTTAACCTTGGGCCGCTAGGTCTATTCATACATTATTTACACTAATAAGTAATGACGAATCAATCACGTTTTCTGCTTTTTTCCATTTGCTTGGACCTGCTCTGCTAGCTTCCAGCTCCAATGCTCCGAGATGAAGTCAAACAAAAACACAATCGCGATCGCAGTGACGCGATACGCCGCGCCAGTGTAGCGTTTTTTTATTTTATTTGTTGCTCCTTCGTTTGTTTGGAACGTTCTTAGAGAACTGGTCAGACAAGTTGGGCATCCCAGAATGGGTGTGCGCCAATTGCGCAGAATAAAAAAAGTTCTAAATGACCGAAAGTGACCGCTGATTCTTGCCACAAACTTATTACATTACAACCGCTAAGATATGGACCTGAAATAAATTCTTACTGAATACATTTTCATTTTATGTCTTAAGTTCTTTATTGAATTACCTTTTTAAGGCTAATTTTTTTGAAGTTCAAGGTCATTTTCTCGTGTGACCTTGTCAATTTTAATTATAAAAACATTTTTCTTTGCATTTACAGTACTTGGGATTATTACCGTGATAATTGTCCTGTGGATATGGATTTATGATCACAATTGTTCATATGATTATGAATTGTGCCCAAGTTGTTTTGAACCGAATGATCTCAATGACTGCCAATCTGTCACTTCACAGTTTAAAACATTACCAAATCTGCAAGATTATTTCTCTGGTGTCAGATCGATTTCATTTAGAAAACTTAATGGACAGGATGTCGTTTTAAAAGATAGACAAGCAGACGTTGTTAAACTGAAAAGACATTTATGCTCCAAAGTGTCTAATTGCACTCAACTCTGGAACTCTAAAAGTGATCTAATTGATGAACTGAGGAAATCGTACGATAACGATTACCGTCCAAAGGAAATTAACGAGATGTGCACCCGCGGAACCGTGACACGATTTATGGGCCATCACGACGACGTTCTTTCATGGATCCATCTGAATGTGGATATGGAACCTGTGATGCTTAAGACGTTGAGGAATTTTCCTGTACCAAAACTCTTAATGCATGCCGGATTTACGACGATCGAAACGAACGAGGGTGACACACTGATCGATTTCTACGATAAGCCACTTGAGGAGCGCAAATACCTAGCGGGTCAGATGCTGGAAGCGGCGCTGCTTTTCACTAAAGGAGTTGATAATTTCAGGTGAATTGTTTTATTTGCTCTAATTGTCTTGTGATTTATTGCTGTCTTGTGTTGCAGATTTTATCTCACTGACATCACTGCAGATAACATTGTTGTCCAACGGTCGACCAACTCAGTCAAGTTCATTGATCTGGATCATGTGATTGTTTTGGATACATTGAGAGGCGATTTGAAGGCGAAGATTCATCGGAGTGAAGATCACTCATGCAAGGAGAACTTTTTCTTTTCCGACACAGATTTGTGCGCTCATAATTCAAGTGACTTTAATGTTTTCTCTGTTTGTAAGGTTGGTTTTTGTGATCTTATGTACTGTGACGAATTTTTAATTCTGTTATGCTTATCAGCTTCTTTATCACGATCCAAACTGTCCAGGATCTAAAGGCTTTCTGCATGGCCTCTCAACGGAACTCAATTTTCTTCTAGAGGAATGTGTTAAATGCACTCAGAAAACACACCGTCTGAATGTTGGCAGTGAATTATCAA
>JANSTS010008714.1:47775-64101 GCA_026546915.1 Sylvicola fuscatus | reverse complement strand
TTCTTAAACAGTTGAATCAATGTAATTCAATTAAATGCCCCATATAAATGCATTAAATTAATCTGATGCCTATTCAGTAAAACGGTGATCGAACGTGTACTGCAAAGGGCTTCTCATTTTACAATGTAAGGCAACCCTAAATCCTCTAAATCCGGCAGTTTTTACTGTGCAAATTAGCACTTGTTTTCATGTAAGTTATGTGAAAATCAATTCTTTGTTGTCGGAAAGGTTTGAGAAAAATGCCTAAAAACAATTTTCAATTGGAATATTGTCTGATTGACACAAAAAAAGAAGATAAGACACCATGAAACATAAACTCTGCATAAAATGGAAGCAAAGAAGTTTTGATCATAGCCGGTATTTCATAATTATGTTGAATTTACTAAGAACCAAGCTGTAACGCGAGTCTGAACTTGAGGAATTAAGTGAGATTAAGACAGATTAAGAGGAGAAATACATATTATCACACACCAAAGAATAAATTGCTTCCATTTTGTATCTTAAATGCTGAGAACAAGTTTGAATAACAAAAAAAAAACTTTGAAGATTGCACATAATTGTAATCACTAATCAGCATATAAAATTTAAATTCAACACCAACGAAGGTCACACCAGATTCAGTCCACGAGCAAAGCTCTCAGGCGGCTTGAATGATTGCTCAAGAAGTAAATAAGTGGCTGTGGAAAAAAGGTGGGTAAATAGCAGCAAGTATGTAACATCTAACTACAAGCGAGAGAGAACATGATATTATGTATGTAAATACATAAATAAACTACGGTCGAAATGGAATCATGTAAATATGTAGTAACGTAAAATTCGTGCACAACCGAATATTGTGAATAATTTATAAAAAATTACTTAGGAAGCCCACCACAAACATCGAATAGTCATTCCTGTCGACTAACAAAATATTTAATTAAATCTACTTGAGCCTGGCCGCGAAGGGTGGCTGCTTTCTTTCAGGGGGGGTTGTTTTCCTTACCCCCGCCAAGCAGCGAATGAAGACACTTTAGTCGACAAAGAGACGGCCCAAGCGATACAACAAAGATCGAACTGTTGGAAGGGAAATTCACACACACTTTTGAGCCATCGACTGAATTTCATGGTAGAACGAACCACTATTTCTTAAGTCCACATCGATTCACTTGGAAATTAGTAAGAATTATGCATTCACTGTCAAATGGTAAGACAACATAAATGAAGGAGCATAAAATATTGGACAAAACTAATGAATACTTGAACTTGGTAATCAAATAAGAGGCACACATTGATGAATTTTATTTACCAGAATCAACTTAAAATTGGTAAACAAAAAAACTCTTTCACTTAAGACACTGAAGAAACATTTATTGACTTGGTGGGTACGAGAAATGTCGGGAAAATGATTTGACTTCATGTACCAACCACCATTGCAGGAAATCAAATTTGAATTTTGACACTGTCGCCATTTTATAACCCACAACGATAACTTTTAATTGAATGCACAAACGTCACTTTGTAAGGAAACCGTCTAACATAAATAAGTGGCTGGACACATCTCATTAATTTTACATTCAATGCGAAGAGGAAAAGTTAATTTATCAGGCAAATCCTCGACTGTAGAAATTCTGGGAAGGTGCTGCCAATTAAAGTGGCCCATTCCACTTGACAAAAATTTGTATTTTTGGACCATTTTCAACGTATATTGACAACACAAATAATGGCAAAATGTTTAAAATAAATTCAAATTACTTTAGCCAGAATTTCGTCTAATTACAGCACATTTTCCTACTGAATACAAGCCATCAGCGTAGGAACTGGCAATGCAATTAGTTGATCTTGATGTTTCCCAGATTTTTCCTGTTTTATTTATTTTCATTATTTTCACCGTCCTTCGTGTAGTTTATTCGCAATTAAACCATGTATTTGAAACACATAATGAGATTTTCTATCGAATCACAGCACTTTTCCTCGATCACTAATGCCTACGGTCGCTCACAAAAGTTACACAAAGAAAATGGAAATGTATACCAACCTTTTTCCCCCGATTTTTCTCGTTTGTTTCTCTTCTTCTTCTTCTTTTTTTTTTTTTATTATTTTACATTGAGTTCGCCTATGCGCTGAAATTCGATGCGATTTGAATTGAAAGGGAAATTGATAATTGGAAAAACAATGTTGTACGGGGAAAATTAAAATGGAATTGATGTATTTCAAATACAATCTAATTGATGAAGCGAGGAAAAATCAAAAAAAAAAATTATCATGAAACGGTTAGGAGCGATAGAAACAAAAAAAAAGTGGAAAAAAAGAAGAAGTAGGAAAATACAAACGCGTTGAACGAATGTATGAGGGACGTAGGTGAAAACAATTCAAGACACAAACGAAACGCAATCAATACGACAAATCCATGTTTAATAAGCTGCGAAAAGTCAGAAAATCCCCCATCAACGATTATTGAAACACCGAATAATTCACTAGTCGCCACTGAATACTACTTGGGCCAATCCATGGATGCCCGCTGGTCGACACAACCGTTTTGGTCAGCGACAAAAAAAAATATTTTCCACACAAAATTCACTTTGTTACAAAAGTACTTAACCACAAATCGAAATTGTCGGAACAAAACGCCAAGTCATTTGTGTATGGAAATGAATGTTCGGACAATCTGTGGCGCTGAAATGCGTGAATGCCTTGTAAATGTTCAACAATTAACAAAAGTCGTCTGCTCCTGTAATTAATTGCACTTTGCCACCATCAAATTCTTACGGTGAGAAAAAAAAAAGATGGAAGGCAATAAAACACTATGGCCAAATAAAAATCAAAGGAACAAAACGCTTTACTGTACCCACGGTGTACAGCGGTGGAGAGGCCAAGCCGTCCGAGAAGTCAGAGAACAAGAAAACTAAGAACCAAAAAACAATTTCTGTTCAAACGAAAAAAAACACTTTCTTGCACTGAATGGGTTCTTTTTCGTGGGCCCTTAACTTTTTTTGTGTTTAATTGTTTTACTCATTACAAAAACTCAATGCCCACAGTCGCTCGAGCTTCACAAATCACAATATTTTCGAAGTACTAAACTCATCTTTTGTTTTTAGTTTTATATATGTAGCTAACGGTACGCTGTATATATATAATCATCGAGAAATTAATATAGACTTTGACAGCTGGTACATATGTATTTTATATATAACGATAACTTATATTAAAAAGTATAACTATATTTTAACATAAAATTAAAATATAAGACCAAAACTGGACTTACAGTTTATTTGTGACACTTTTTTACTAAAAATTATGCAATAAAAAAGGAAAATGTTCTATTTAAAAAACAGAAATTCGAATTTCACCACATTTTGGTACATATATTATTTGTGAGGTGAAAACCTTTAAGTTTAACATAATTGACAATAATTTCCCAGTAGGTGGCAGACAAAACGGTTAGTCCTCCTTAGGAGTTCCAAGTCCAAAAATGGAAAATAAAAACCACAAAAACAATTTATTTTATTTGATTGATATCATATTTAATATTTATTTGCATTTGCACGTTTTTATTCTGCAAAAGAAAGTTAACGAGAAAAAAGCGTAAAATAGTAAAATTTTATACATTTCGACAAACTAACATAAAATAAATGACGCCAAAAATTATTCGTCCCCTGAATTCGCGAACTCCATAATTTCCACTAAACATCGCCCAAACTCCTCAATGATGTTTTTCTCCGCGATGGAGAAATCGTCATCGTTTTTCTCGCAATCGATAGCTGTGGCCACGACGCACTGAATGGTGGCATCAATTACATCCGAACTCATGTAGTTGAGCGGCTTCTTGGCGGCCGGTCTGTCAATTTCAGTGCCACTGCGCTTCCTGTTTACCATGTTGTCCTTGAAGTCCATGCTTTCCATGCCATGCATATTACGAATATAAGTATCTTCAACGTTACGGCAGCCTGGAAGGTGGAAGTTAATGCATCAATTGACATTTGTCACAAAATTCCTAATTTAAATAAGGACATTTCAGCGTTACCTTGACATTTGCAGCTGGATGAACATGCGATTTTCGCTTCAAAACATTCGCAGTAGTTTTTATAGCATCCTGATCGCTTGCAGTTGCAGCCCTTGCCTCTACGTTGCATCTCCATCTCCACCAGATTTACGCCGACTTTTGGTTTTCTAGAAAAATAAAAAGTTAAAGTTAGCATCGAAAATTCATGGCAAGCCAAGTCGTACTTGACCAGCTTTAAAGTCTACAAGGCAAAGTGTTTTTAAAACTTCTTTGGATTCAAGTAAATCATAATCTTTTTTGTTTTGTCTTTGGTCAATAAAACGGTTAGCAATCTTCTACTAGTATTAAAATGGTTTCTTACTGGAAGGCGTTGGGATTTCGCTCCAAATACATTTTTATTGCCTTTTTTCTCTCGTCCTCGTGATCTATGTCGTTGAAGCACTCCTTGCAATTGCAATCCTTGCAAAATTCACCGTTCGCAAAGCAGTCACAGTAAAGTTTCAAGCACTGACTTTTCGTGCAGTTGCAGTGCTTACGTCGAACATCATCATAGGTCATTGCTGGAATCACAAAACATTTAACATTTAAGGATTTAAAAAAAAAACAAACAAATGTACCTCCGTTAGATTCGTTCAGCTTTTCCTTGCATTCCTCAAATAAGGCCTTTTCTTCGTCGCTTATCTTCTTAAAAACAGTGTTATACTTGATAACTTTGCCACTGGCACTTGGACCAGCAACATTAGCCGCCTTGCTCACGTCCGTCGACGTAGCTGGCGCGAAGATGTTGCCAGCGCTTTCACTCTGCAGCTTCTTCACCATTTTATCACCAACTACCACGTACTGAACTGTCTTGCCACTTTGCGTGTGATTTGCCTGCATCTTTTTAAACTCAGCTGCAGATATTCGCGTCATCTTCTGAGGCTGAAAGTGATATAATAATATAATAGATAAGATAATTAGTTGAAAACATTTCAACTTACATTAAATACGTTCTTCGACTGCACTATGCGAAACGAAGACGTCGCCGACGCTGTCGATGGCTGTGATGGTTGTTTCAAGGTCGCCTTTATCGTGGTTGGTGGGCACGTAACTAATTTACTTTGTATCTCAATCTCGCTTAGCGGGACTATTTTCGCTTTATCCTGATCAGCATTTTTGTTTATGATTCGCACTTGTTTAATCCCTGCAGCGCCTAAATTGACCAATTTTATCTGACCGGTGGCTGGCTTGACGGTCGGTAGTTTCATTATTCCGGCCGCACCAGCAGTCGGAATTATGAGTCTACGTTCTCCATTTGACGTGGTTATTGACTTCAGTGTTGTCGAGGAAGGAATTGTAAGTTCATTCAATCGCTGGAGTGTACCCGCCTTTGATGGATTTATAATGATGCGCGTTTTTTGTTGAGTTACAGGCTTGGCCGCATTAACAACAACCGCTTTTGACGTGCTGGCCGCCACTGGTGTGCCTCCAGTTTTGGTGAATTGGATTTTATTTTTATTAATTGCCATCAGTGTTTTCAGTGGCAACACATTGCCGTCTGATGTTCGGATTATTTTTAGTGACGGGGATTGAACGACAGAGCTCTTCTGGCCAGGTAATTCTATTGAACTGTGTTTGGGTACCAGTTTCGATAGTACCGAACTAGTCGCAAGCGGTAACTTTAGTACCATTTTCTTTTCTGTCACAGTAAATCCCTTTGGAGGTATTTTTTGGACTACACTCGAATTGAGAATAACCTTTTTCGGCGCCGTTGGCTGTGCAACATTTGTGGTCTCAACCTCATCAAGGGCTTCCACTTCGTCATAGTAATCGTCGTTGGCGCTAGTGTCTTCAGCAATTCTGTTTATATGGAGTGGCATGTGATCGGGAATCTCAATGACCTCGACTGTTTCATTATCCTCATCATTCTCTTCGTTGACGGATGGCGGTTTCTCCTCTCTGCTAACAGTTTCACTGTCCATTTCAATAACTTTAAACAACAGAAAAATTATTATTTGATCACAAAAATTTGGGCTCAGTCAAGAAATACTTTTCAGCGATTGTGGCGCCTACTATACAACGGTTACGCGAACCAAAGCAAACAAACACATCTTTGCAGATAATAAAATGAAAATGACAGGAAAATGTTTTTAAAAATATGCTCAACTTAATTACAATCATCTGCTAAGTCAGCAGGACAATGAATTTATACTTTGGGTCCTTTATTTTAGTAAATTTTTGCGTCGCAAGAACCGAGTTTGGTCGTTCGAAAATCGAGTACCGTCTGTCAATTGGGACATCTTATGACATTTTGAAAATTTGAATTCAAATATTTCCCCACGAAGTCTTTGCCATTAATCTTAATAAATTTATATAAATTGTTTCTTCATACAAAATAACACTTACCACTATTATTCATTTTGGCGGTTGTGAATTTCGTAAATCACGATTATAAATATTATTAATTCATTGACTGCCAATGGTGGATTGAATTTGGTTAGAAGACGAGTTGCTGCTTTGGAGGGAAATGCACCAACTTACCAGTTGGCACTTAATCCGAATAAAAAATGTTTTGTATCCTTAAAGATACGTTAACAATGTTACTTTACACTTTTTATGGATGTTAAACATCAATATTACGGTTAAAATACATAAAACTATCAAATATAAATTATTTGAAAAAATCACTGCCTCGAATGCAAACGACGCGATACTGAATGACATTCTCTCACTCGTCGAACATCAGATATATATAAAAACTAGATCATTTAGCGTTGCCAACGTACAAAAAGAAGACAGACATATATATTTTATATATTAAATCGGTTGCCATTTTTCAACAATTTTGGGGAATTTTTGCTAAATACAAAAAAAGGAAAAAGTTTTTAAATATCCAATTTACCTTCAACAATTTTCCCGCTTAAAATTGTAAAAAATGGCACTCAAAATAAATTTATTTCAATACAAAATTAACCAATTCCAAGTTCGTCAACACACAAAAACCGAAAATTTCCCCATTAGTTTAAGTTGAATTTTTCGATTTTCTTCACCACTTCTTCATACAATTGTTTGCTCTGTGTTGTCTCCAAATCGCTAGCAAAGACTTTTTTGGCCTTGAGTAAATTCTCACCGAATTTCTTGCACACTTCTTCGCCGTACAATGCCTGATCTTCCCTCAATACCAGTCGACTGCCCAACTGGCATTGAGCCGTAGCCAATTCATTCAATATAATGCCAATATAGAGCGCCAATCTCAAGTGGTGAGGATCTAAAGTCTCGGCCACCTTCAACATGTTCTCGCACATCTCGATTTTTCGCTGTAGCATAGCGTCTGACGTCTTGCTAGCCACGCATCCCGCCTGGCTGCCATAAAGCTGGATCAGACAGTGCTTGAGAGCAAACAGATGATAGTGATTGGCATGCAGGAACTGTGACAACTTGTCAATCAAATCCTCCAGTTCCTTGATGGAGGCTTTATGTCCAACTAGAAGGCCATCCACTTCCTCGTTCATTTGGCTCATCAAAAAGTTGACATGGTCATTGGTGATGCGAACTGGGCATTTGTTGCAAGCCCATTCAGTGGATGATGAAAGTGGATCAACTGGCAATTGGTAGCCGCCACAAGCACCCTTCTCTTCGGTGCCCATGCATTTGAGGGCGCTCAGATAGGTGCCCAGCTCAGTAGGATCTTTGCAACGGTCGCATTTGCATTCAAAATACTTTGTATCTTTGAGATGTTCCCGACGCATTTGGGTGCCCCACAGGACGTGGGTGTACATTGTGGTCAAATGCTCACCCTTTTTAATGGGGCGACCTGCTTTCACATTGATGCGGAAGTTATTGGAGAAATCAAACGTATAAAAGCAATTTGGCAGGCACGAGTGCTCCAGGAGATAGGCGGTTGGATACAATCCACTTAGTTCCTGGCCAGATGGGCATCCTGAAAAAAATATTTGTTTAAAATTTGGATAATTTATGATGAGAATATTTTTGTACCAATATTCATGCCATTCGACTCAATGATTCCACAGATTTTATGCAACGTTTCAGCATCACAGTTAGGCAAAATTTTTTGGCTGGACCTCTCCTCAACAGCTTTGATGACACTTAAATAGTTGATGCCTAAGTAGGTGACAATTCTCTCCTCAGCCTCCATATAGTATGGAGTTCCTTTTCGTTTTTTCTCATTGCTTTCCATGTCCATCAACAGATTCCACTTTTTCGCGTTCTTTCGCTGCTGAACCAAACACTTGATGGCAATCAAGGCGTCAGCCCTATAGTGATTTAAGTACATCCTAAAGTCAGTTATTTCATTCGGAATCGGAGCACCAAATTGCAGGAACTGACATTCGATTCCATGCAGCTGTTGATTTTGCAAGCCCTTGCAGTTTTGCGAACAACAGGGCCAGTTACACCTGGAATAATTGGGATTTAATACATTTTAATAACTAATAACTCGGGTAAACTTACTTTGGACAGGAAGCCATGCCGACACTAACCAACTTAAAGCATCCGACACAAGGAACGATTGGTTTGTTCATATTATGTTCATTAAAAGCGAATGCAGGACCAACAATCAATGGAGCTTCCATTAAAATTGGCGCACCAGCGTCAATGTCCCTTTTTGCCACTAAAATTTTTCTGGAATCCGGTCCCGTTTTTACCTCGAACGGAGTACATTCTGGTTTGTGGTCCTTCCAGTGCTGTTTCTGATGTTCAGCATTGCAATAACGAACAGTTTTGCAACCGCCACAAAACAAAACGGCTGACTCGTTGCAGACTGCACATTTTCCAGCATCTTGGGGCGACATTTTTTTTGCGATTCTGGCAATTTATGGGCTGACTATCCGGAGAAAACTGTTCTCACTCAGCTAAGCGAGTTGTAACTTAATAATATCGTGAAAATTCTCAAGCACATGTATATATTCTTTTACTCTTTTGGATTTGTGCCATCGGTGAGATTATTTTTAGAATCATGCCTTAATTTCATGTGCATCTTGAAAGTTCTCTAAGATTGTTTATGTTTTGGCGTTTCCAACTTCTAAACATCAATCTATAGGTACCTTACAAGGATGATAATGGGTGTAACATAAACATTTCCTGGGCATTTAAGATCTAGAAAATATTGTAAGATTTCATAAATTTAATTTAATTGTATGGAAAAGTCTAAACGACGCAAATATCGTCAACTTTGCCGCCAGGTGGCATATGTCATCTTAAAAAAGATTTATATATGATCTATATTCAATCGCATATTGCTTTCACATATATAAAACTACCCACATATGTGAAATGATAACAAAGCAGAATTGAAATTTTACTTTCCTATTGGTTTTGACTCCGCATCAGTTTCTCTTTTATGAAAGATTGTGGTCTTAAATTAGTCAATTTTCTAATTGAAGCGTAAGAAGGTATCCTACTGTAGGCTATTAAAAACACAGTCCAGTAAGATGTGTGCTAATTTCACGGTTGTGGACTACTCTGGCGAGAATCGTAACTACAAATGTGGATACTGCAGACAGCCATCCTCCTGCTGCTCGCACGGTATGATTCTGACCCCTACCACATAGATATTTGAACAAATCACCAAAGAAATGACACAACATTAATTATGCAGGCATGTGGGCACATTTTCTTGGTGTTCAGGATTATCAGGACCTTATCGATCGTGGATGGCGACGTTCGGGTCAATACTGCTACAAACCGAACAATAAACAGACCTGCTGTCCCAGTTATACCATCAAGTAAAACAACTTTCTTCTGGAAAATCATTTATTGTTAAAATTGCAAATTCAATTGGCAGGTGTGAAGCGCTGGAATTGATACTGTCAAAGTCTCACAAAAAGATTATCAAACGTGTGAATCGTTTCTTGAATACTGGTGAAAAGGGTGGCATATCAAAGCAGAATGAACGTACAAATGTAGCCAATGGTTCATCCCAAAATGCCCGCGATCATGAGATGGTCGAGGCACCGGATGGAATGAGACCTTCGTCTCAAGTCACTGATATTATAAATGAAGCAATGCTACCATCTGCAGATGAAGAGCAAACAACAGACACTGCAGTGGCTGAAGCTCCTGAAGGAAAGCCACTAGTCATTCAGAAGCCTACAAAAAAGGCGAAAATACGGCGCATGGAACGCACCATGAAGCGGATCGTTGAACGTGGCGGCAGCGTTGAGGAGTATCTGCAGAAGCATGCTTTCAAAAAAGCCACACAAGCTAAAACGCTGGAGACATTACTGTCGGAAGCCACTTTTGGAAAGCACAAGCTTGAGGTGAGTTTGTCTTTGTGTTGATTTGTTGTCATCGGGTGTTGGCTAGTAGAATGCTGTTGACCGTGATTTGGTTGCTTGTCCCAAGTCCGATATTCTTGATGTTGTTTTACCCTAAACTTTTCAAGGTGAAATTGATAACGGCTCTCGAGGGCGCCACTGATGAGGCGTTTCAGCTCTTTCGCAAATATCAGATAAGCGTACACAATGACCCACCCGAAAAAAACACGCGACGCACATTTGAGCGATTTCTCGTCAAATCCAAATTAAAGGTGGTTATAAATTGTTTAAAGTGTTTTTTGCTTTTTCTTTTTGGGTTGAATTTAAGATGAAGCTGGTGGCGATCACTGACCAGAATTGTGAGGCAGTAGCACGTTTGTCGTTTGATCTGTACAAAACCTATCAAGCGGTAATACATAAAGATACTGTAGACAACGAACAGGATTTCAGTGACTTCCTGGTGACGCCACAGCTTAAGGTAAAGAGACTTTTGAGTTAATGAGAATCAGGAGATGATGGGGGCCTTGATGGATGAGGTATTCTAGATATAGGAGATTTTGCTTGTTTTTGTTATGGATGACATCAATTTCGTTGCCGTTCCGAATACTGATTATCGACTTTTAGTTAACTAGAAGTCACAGTGGAATCGCGTACGGTCCTCACCATCATCAGTATTGGCTGGATGGAAAACTGATTGCTGTCGGCGTCATTGATATTTTACCAAAGAGTGTCAGCTCAGTGTATTTCTTCTACGATCCATCTTACAGTTTTCTATCATTGGGAGTTTTCAGTTCATTAAAGTGAGTAAATTGAAATTTCTTAAGATGTTCATTTCTTAGACATAAAACTAAAAAATGCTTTAAATTACAGAGAAATTGAGTTAGTCCGTCAGTTAAATCGACTAGATGGCAACCTAAAATATTACTACATGGGATTCTACATTCACTCATGCCAGAAGATGAAGTACAAAGGAAAACTATCGCCATCATATCTTTTGTGTCCGGAGGTGTATACCTGGCATCTTATTGATGAAAGTAAGAAATGGTCACATCTGTCAATCCGCAAATTCAATATTTTTCTTTGTTTTCCCAGAATTATTGTTAAAACTAGATCGCTGCAAGTACCAACGATTGAACGAAAATCCGGCTGCTGTTGAGGAAAATTTGTTTACTGAAGCGAATCTTAAAGATGTCTTGATCCTAGTCAACTACAGAACTCGATTGACATACAAGGAGTTTTGCGATGTTTGTTCAGCTTTATTATTTTTAAATTCTCTTGAATCTATAATTGTTCCTTATTTTAGTTGCAAGTGTCTGTTGAAGATTATACTGATGAGATCCTGGAGTACGGTCGACTCGTAGGAAATCGCCTCTCCAGCCGTCTCTTTCTGTCGCGACAACCATGATCCTTTCTTTAACTTGTGCTAAATTTATGAAGCTGTTAATTTCCTTATTTTTCGAATGAAACCGAAACGTCCTTTGCTTATTCAAGTGACAACTTTCAACACTCTCTCTTACTATTCCCATCTGTCAAACCTACCGCTGCAAAAATGTCCCCATAGAAACATAAATAAATTAAAATTACAATTAAATATTAACAATGAATTAATTATAATTTAATAATACATATATAACACAGTTATTTGAAATAAATAAGCGCGATTACATTAATTAACGAGTTTTGTTGTCATGATTGCTCAAGCCGCTGTGTCCTTGATCTTGTCTTCTTTGTCTTTGATCTCGTTATATTTTTGTGTTTTACCGGAACCGAATAGCATGAACACCAATGCTGGCAAGATGTAGACGACAGCACCAACAAGGAAGACGTTTCCCCAAGACTCGATGGTGTTCTGCAACAAAGTTCGTTAATATTGTTGTTTTTATGAAAATTTTGAATTTACTGCTTACGTCATGCTCTGTGAAATAGCTGACAACCATTGGACTGGTGAATCCGGAAGTGGTACCGACAAAGTTGATGGCGCCGTAAACAGAGCCAGCAAAATTTGGCGCAAGATCCTGCGAGTTTTGTAGATTTGTGATGGTCGAAGCTCCATTAAATCCGAGGGAAAGCGTTATCAGCGCTACAACAGCGTAGGGATCCATCGGAATGTAGGCAATACAGACGAGCAAAACTCCGGGAAGAATGTGAGCTGAAACCAAATGTTTTGTCATCAAATGATTATCAACAAAATTGTCCAAATGTACTTACAGAAAATGCAGAAAACCTTTCGAACTGTTGTAGTTTCCATCGTTTTCTTTTTCTGTATTGAATCGCCAATCATGCCAAAGACAACTGCACTGAATAGTCGTGCCAAGTATGGCAATGCCGAGAGAAGGCCTGACTTAGCCAAACTGAAATCCAATACTTGCTTCATAAACTTTGGCGCTGCATTTACCAGGAAGAATAGCCCCCAACAATTTCCGTAATGCAATATCAGAAGTGCCCAGAATGGTACTGATTTCAGGAGAGATAGAATGGGTGGCATGCTCTGCAGAGAAATATTGAGTAAGTTAATAGGAATTTAATTGTTAAATATAATTAAAATACTTTTTTGGCTG
Organism: Sylvicola fuscatus; assembly: GCA_026546915.1. NCBI lineage: Eukaryota > Metazoa > Arthropoda > Insecta > Diptera > Anisopodidae > Sylvicola > Sylvicola fuscatus. The sequence goes on along the minus strand of JANSTS010008714.1, from coordinate 51,310 downwards.
AAACATTTCCGCCCAATGAATCTTCAATGTATTGGCACTCCTCTTTGCTGATCCTGGGATGAGTTCCAGGCCGGTCATGTGTGTAATAATACCATAAAACTGTGATGATGGCGGTGCATATAGCGGGCACATAGAACGACCACTGCCATCCAAATGCTTCAATGATCCAACCGCATAGTGGCCATGTGATTACTGTTCCGAATGAGCCGCCCATCAAAGTGCTAATGAATTTCCCCTTCTCATGGGGTGGCGCCCATTTGGACACCATTGAGTGGAGGCATGGAAACAGAATGCCCTGAGTGGAATTGTTAATGATTTGTTCACATTTGATGAATTGATTAAAGAATTGCTTACCCCCAAGAGGCCAGTAATCAATCGGTTGACAAACAAAGCGGCGAAACCTAATTTGGCGCACAGTGGGACCAGCGCTGTTATGATTGTACTAATCGCCATGGAGCATCCAATCGTTTGCCTGCCACCCAACCATTCGGCCAATACGCCTCCAATCAGGGATGTCGGCACATAGCCCCAGAAGAATCCGCCGAGAATGTAACCCTGCTGAGATTCGGACCAGTCGTACCGTGGACCATACTATATAAGAAAAAAATAAGCAAAGAAATTTGAATAACGATAATTTATCATTGAGATGAAATAAATTATAAGATTCTGCATGTTATAAATTTAAGCCTTGACTTGGTGCATTGGATCGTCTTACTTATATTGTAAGAAACTGGATTTTCGATGACCAAAAAATTCACCTCTGAATGACCGACTTATCTTGTGAAGATACAATCACGATCAAAAGTTGTTAATCGAAATGAGAAGGTGACTCCCCAATCGTATAAAGAGATGTTGTTTCAGAAAAACTATTTATATTTCAAGCAAGTGAAGATTTGAACATCAGTAGAAAGTCCTTGAAACCATTGGCGTTGTTTGCGAAACCAATTTTTTTTTTTTTTTTGGTCGCTTTGGAAGACAAACAAAAACATATTGGAGTAGCTAAAACTAAAAAAACTAATGAATATCAATATTTATTAATCGCACAAATAGAGGAAAACTGTAAGGAGGGAAGACGTAGATCAATGCCTTAAGATTGCGTGAGACCTGTCTGTTGACTCTGCCGGCTTCGCGACTTTCATTCTCGCTTGACAACGGCCCAAAAGCGTGCGTCATAAATATTAAATACATTTAATTCGATTATTTATTGTTTACGTCAAAAGTGCAGTTAACTTTCCTTGGGGTTTTTGGTCGCACAGATGCAATTAAAAAAATTTATAAGAAAACCAAATAAAATTCCACTTTTTATTTGCTTAAAAACAATTTCGCTACACCGAAAGATGTACAACAACTAGAAACAAGTAAATAACCATCTCATGGATCTTTGATCGTGCCATCGAACTCAATGCCGACCATTTCTTCGAACTTTCCATCATCGTTATGCTCCAGCTTAACAAATAACTTAAAGTTGCTGCGTGGCGTTGTCGGTGGGAATTTGCTGCCATCAATCACATAGTTTGTGATTTTGTACACACCCTGAATGGAATTCAGAAATATTAACAATTTGCAGAAGACAAGAGAAAAACACCGCTAATTATTACCGCGGGCACTGGACATGTTTTTGGCATATTGCTGTGGGCAAACAGATCATCGACAAAGATGTTGAGGAACTCATTCATGGTGCGTTCGCCAAAGAATTTGCACATGTCGGTGGTTGTGTTGACGAGAACCATGTCGTATTCACCGGTGGTGCCCTGCAGCTTCAGCAAGAGACTGAGATGGATCTCCTTCAAGTCCTTCACGGCGGTGGACTCCATGTTGAAGGCGCCTTCGCTGTTGATTGTGGCACTGAAATGCTTCACGATCGCCTCGTTGTGCGTGTATTTGGAGCCGGACATTATTATTTTTACCTATACAAAGTCACCGGATTAGGTAAACAAGTTGGGACCCTTGTCTGAATATTGGCGCTCACCTTAGCTTCAATTAATCCAGCTCCAAGAGTTAGGCACAGAACTCCAATCAATAGAAGTGAGTGAGGAGTCATTTTTGGTTTATTTTTGGTGTATGGTCTTTACGAATCAGCCTCTTGAATAGTTGTAACTACATTTTTTTGGACACCAGACTATTTATTTTGGTGGGATTCAACTGAGTTCTGGATATTCGTTGTGGTCATTACCCTTTATTGTCATTACATTTTAATTGTACATCCGATCGGGTGGCCCAATTTCATGTAAACGCTAAATTGTCATAAATGGTCCGAATAATTGCCGAAAATTTGTGATTTCGAAAAATATGTCGACATCAGATTATTTTTAATGTAAATGACTAAATTTTTGAGTTAGTCAAAAATATTTTTTGTCAGATGACTCGGAAAGGAAGTAAATAATCATTTTAAACTGCGTAATAATTATAATTTACCGATTAAATAATCCTGAAATATCGGATTCATTATGAATTTCGATTGTTAAGACCCTAAAGTAAGGAAAGTTCCAGATTTTTATGTTGCCCTTGACTTGGGCAATACCATAAATTCCAATTTCAATTAAAAATCTTATCCGAAAATCATTAAATCCAATGATTCAGAATATTCGAGATGAAAACACCTTTCACAGTTCAAAAAGCTGTTACTGACGTGAAAGTCTCAAAATCAATTAACATGCGACTGAAATTTATATTAGGTCGATTGGATTATCACCTGACTGGCTTTGCATTCCCTATGTCCAAGGTTAACGTTCGAATCGCTCATAACAATTTTGTCAGAGACAAGTTCCTTGATAGCACTAGGCCAAAACCCAATATGGCAGCTTGATCAGTTCAAGTTCGATCATCAAATACTTACCGGCTAACTTTATTTATCTTAAAGAAAATGACATTCGCGTTAAGATTCGCATATTTGAAGCGTTTTTCTTTCAGGTCTCAGTGACATGCGATTGGCAAATAATTATTTTCGCGCACAAGAAACACGTATTACGCGTTTTGAAGATCAGGTTCATTCACCCTCTTCAGCATCTGCTGGCGCTAACTCGCGATTAACATTGTAGGTATACGCGATTGCGGTTAAGATGTACCCCTAGAGTGTTTGTAAGATCGCACAAAATGCACGTTTTCTTTATGCTGAAGACTAGCTCTGTTCTATCGTCACGAATAACTCGAAGGAATGTCTCCAGCTAGTCGGCGACATGCTTTTGGTTTCAATTTTCTTAACATTGTGTCGCGCTAGCTTTTCAGATCCAGACCATCTTATCGTCTCTATGGAGTTTCAAGCGTTTATGTTTTGTTTTTGTTTTTCTTCCACTTACATTGGTTTTCGAAACGGGAATTTTATAGACTTTCTAAGTTATGGATTCCCCCAATTACGAGTACATCTTTACGATTTAAGCCTCGTCTTAAATGATGTCCAAGGTCGTGGTATTTTTCCGTCTAGTCGGCGTTTTTTAGAATTTAAAGCTTGTTGATGCCGAATATTGAATGCAAATAAGCAGTTTCGCGTGTTTTTTTTTCACTGAATACAATTTATTGATCTTTAAGTTCTTCGCTG